>JAMPIV010017465.1:0-22500 GCA_024509875.1 Oreohelix idahoensis
ACCGAGATTGGTGTTCAGTAGTTTTCTCATTTTCTCAGTTGCCACCTTGATTGCCTGGACTTCTCTGCATCATAGTTTTGTTACAGAATTTTCCCCGTTGGTACTCTTTACCGTATCCCTAGTGTTGTTTGGGTATTCTAAATGTACACTCCTGCTCCTCCATTCTTTACTGCATTCTGTGCTGACCCATCTGTGTATACTCGGACCCAGAGGTCCTGTGGGTATTCATCATCCAGGAAACTGAGAGTGACTGTCCTACGTTGCACGCTGTTCTGTTCATCCCTGTCGAATATTCCTTTCACTTTTGTGTGGATGTGTACTGGTAGTCCATGCTCCTCTCTCCAAGGGGTTTGTTCTGGCACAGACTTTAGGGGGCTGTTAACTTCAGGCAGGTCTGAGGTTTGTCTACGAAATCGTTTGGCCTGGTGGATAAAGCTGCTTCTTTTCAGTCGCCCCATTGCTAGGTTTTGGAATCTGTCCTTCATTGGATGGCTCGGCATACAGAGGAACTTTTCTGCCTGTGTTAGCACTTTCGTGTCTCTGCGTTCTCTCAGTGCTTGTATCCTCCCCATTTTCTCCATCTCCACTATAGGCGTTGATTTCATTGCCCCCGTGATGACCCTAAGCGCCTGGTTTTGCACCTTATCTAGCTCTTGTAATGTGGTGTTAATATCAGTGATGACACACAATCTTCTTATGAATATGTCATTGCACTCAGGCAGAAAATCATTGAAGCATGCAAATTCGCAACTTCTGCATCGGAATTTGCTAAAGAAAAGGCAAGGCAATTTGCGAATAAAAATAGATGCCTACGACAACTTTGTCCTCGTGACAAAGCATTTGTATTACTCCCTACCAGGGAAAATAGACTTCTCATTGGATGGAGAGGTCCTTTTATGATTGTCTCTAAAATTTCTGATGTCGACTATGTTGTCGATATAGACGGGAAACATAAAACCTTTCATATAAACATGCTTACGGAATTTTTTGAACGTCCAGAATACTTGCAACCTATCTTTCAAGTGACGGACGACACTCCAGTCCCTCATGGTTATTACCCATCTCTGTCAGTGATACAGGATGAAGAATCTACTTTCTCGGACGTTAATCTTCCTCTTCCGATGATTCCACTTCATTCTATGGAATCATGGAAAAACGTTACTATTTCTCCTAGATTGTCTACTGAGGAACAGCTACAAGTCTATTCCACGTTGCAAACATTTCAGGATGTTCTCACGGACATTCTTGGACACACATCAGTCATTAAGCATGACATAATACTTACTGACCATACTCCTATCAGGGTCAGACCATACCCTATTCCTATTCATTTCCAAACACAGGTCGAGAAAGAATTAGATGAAATGATACAGTTAGGGATAATTGAACCATCCAATTCGGCATACTCGTTGTCTATGGTTATTATTCGAAAGAAAGACAATAACATACGCCTTTGCGTCGATTACCGTAAACGAAACCAAGTAACGAAATTCGATGCTGAACCTATGAATCTATTGGATGAGCTACTTACTAGACTTTCTAACGCTCGTTTCTTTACCAAACTCGACTTGTCTAAAGGTTATTGGCAAGTTCCTTTAACTGAACGAGCCAAACCTCTCACTGCTTTCTCTACACCCAGGGGCTTGTTCCAATGGAACTTCATGCCTTTCGACCTTATGAATGCCCCAGCTACATTCGTACGCATGATGCGTCGAATTCTTTCACATTGTTCAGATGTTATTGCATACTTGGACGATATCTGTCTTTTTAGTGATTCTTGGGAAGATCACTATTTGGGTTTATGTGAACTACTGTCTCCTCTGCGCGAGCATAATTTGACAGCTAAACCCTCTAAAGCCTATGTTGGATTTAGTGAAATTTCTTTTCTTGGTCACCGTGTTAGACATGGTCTCTTGAAGACAGAGGACCATAACACGTCTAAGATACTCAACATCACTATTCCTAAGACAAAGAAACAGATCCGTAGTCTCTTAGGCCTAATACTGTTCTACGGAAGATTCATTCAGAATCTCTCTTCTATTACGGCACCACTCTCAACCCTTATTGAAGAAAGGGTCTCCTAATGTGGTGCGCTGGTTACAAGAATGCCAATCTTCATTGGATCAGATTAAGTCATTATTTTCATATTCTCCTATCTTAAGACTACCTACAGCTGATAAGACATTTGTTCTTCGTAGCAACGCCTCATCAACAAGGATCGGGGCGGCACTGATGCAAGAGTATTCAGACACTCTGCATCCTGTAATGTACGTCTCTAAGAAACTGAATGCAGCAGAAAGGAATTATTCCGTTCTAGACCGAGAATTATTGGCTATGGTCTGGGCGATTCTTAAACTCCAAAGATTCATTCTCGGCGCGCATTTCATAGTAGAAACCGACCAAAAAGCTCTCACAGCTATGCAGAGTAAGGATTTGAAGAGCTCAAGATCCACTCGTTATGCTATTGCTCTTCAACCTTTTCATTTCACGGTACGAGCTATCCGTGGTTCGGATAATGTGATGGCAGACATACTGTCACGATGCCCACATGAATCTACTTAACTCTCATGTCTAGATCTCCTGATACATATCTAGATTTATGACTGTACCTTACAATAATATGCTACTAGAACATTTATGTCACTTTACTTAAATTCATTGTTATGAATTGTTTGATTTCTTTCTCTGTTACCGTTCTTGGTATAACAGAGAAGGTTTAGTTATCATGATATAAAGGTCGGAAATTATTACGGCCATACTTAATAAGGTAGAAATGTAACAGTGACTATGGTACATTATAACATTCTAAGAATTGTGTTATTTGTATTGTTCTCAGTAAACCAGTACTTTGTCCGGGAATGCCGTCACAGATTTATCTGGATACATTATGACTTCCATGCTGACCATTCGGATGCTGCTTACAAGCGACCTCCGGACAAGACCTCTGAGATTATCGCCTGTTAGTTAGATTATGCTTGTATAGTGATATTGTTGTTAAATTACTGTATAAATTTTGTAATGATCATCCATTACATAATAATGAGTTTATGGCATTAGACGTTGAAAGATTTCTATGCTTAAGTGATATAATGACATTCACAATTGCTTCTCATATTGATATGATTTTTCTTGATATGTATGTAATTTTTTCTTAGCATTGCCTGTACCTTTGGGTTTTTTGGGTGGCACCTCCCCTAATATGTTTTACTTGGAGAAAATATTTTCTCTTGTCTTGTGAGATATCTTTTGTTCTAACCAGACGCGCTATTGTGCGTCGATTGGGTATGTCATTATGTCGTTATATTTACGTTGATCCTTTCATCGGCGCATCATTCATTCGTTGTGAGCATGTTGCATCTTGCTCAGTGATGTATTTCAAAAAAAAAAGTTTCATTTTTTTCCCGGGGGGCGTGGTAATCTGTTGCTGTATATTTGGCATTATTGTTTAAGACATCAACCTGTGTAATTCTTTTGATAGTCTAAGAAAGGGAACTGGTGATTTACGTTAGTGACAGGTTTGATTTATGGTTATCTTCCCCTTGTCTTATGTTGACCTGTGTTGGGAAGGTCTTAAATAGTGGTCATGTCTTAAGTCACTATTCTTCTTCTTTGATCCTTAGCCGCCGACCGTCAAAACAGTCAGTGGCCATCACGCCTAGTGGCGTCTTGTAGGGCAACAACAAATTGATTCCACTTTGCTCGGTCGGTGGCCATCCTTCGTACAGTGCCCCAACTCTGGTTCATTCTTTGCATCTCAGCCTCCACAGTCCTCCGCCAGGTTGTTTTTGGTCGGCCTCTCTTTCGTTTTCCTTCAGGGGTCCAAAGCATAGCTGTTCTTGTGATAGCATCGAGGTCCCCTCTGAGGACATGACCAACCCAGCTCCAGCGTCTGCGAGCTATGATGGTGTGCATGTCCTCTTGCTTGCCACGAGTAAGCAGATCTTGGCCAGTGATGGCACTCGGCCAAAAGATTCGGTGAATTTTTCTTAGGCATGTTGTGCGAACAGAGGGCAATTTCGACATTACCTTCTCTGTAACTCTCCAGCATTCCGCACCATAGAGAAGCACAGAAAGCACACAGCTCTGATATAATCTTAATTTTGTGCTCGTGCTGTATTGGGAGGACTTCCAGATATTGTTTAGGCTAAAGAAGGCTGTTCTTGCCTTATTCATTCTGATGTTGATGTCTTTGCCTGCCCCGCCATCTGGTGTTACTATGCTTCCTAGGTATGTGAAGGTATCTGTCTGTACCAATTGCTGATTCCTTACTGATATGGGCTCAGGGTTGCTCACATTGAGCATCATGACCTAAGGCTTCTTTAAATTGATGTTCAAGCCCACCTGCTGGCTAAACGTATTGAGTCTATCCGTTTTTTCCTGGATGTGTTGATGTGAATGTGCTAGTAGTGCAATGTCATCTGCATATTCCAGATCTTCCAATGTAGAAAATGTACTCCATATTATTCCTCTTGGACTGCCCTCTGTTGTCTGGCGCATCACCCAGTCTATGACTGTTAAAAATAGAGTGGTTGTTAAGGGGCATCCCTGTCGTACTCCTGTCTTCACCTCAAAGGTTAGGTTGCTCTGCCCAATACTACACGTAAAGTTGGCATAGAGGCTTTTTATGATTGACACTATGCAGCTTGGAATTCCATAAGCCCTCAGTATTTTCCATAAACTGTCCCTATGTATGCTGTCAAAAGCCTTTTCAAAATCAACAAAATTAATGTAAAGCTGTCTTTGCCATTCTGAGCACTGCTCTATAATGTTCCTGAGAGTGAATATATGATCTACACATCTCCTGTTCTTTCTAAATCCTGCTTGTTCTTTCCTCAGTTTGTGGTCTACTGCCTTTGAAATTCTCTGTATAATTATCCTGCCTAGTATTTTGCTGGGAACTGAGAGAAGAGTGATTCCTCTCCAATTATTGCAGTCTGCAAGATCTCCCTTTTTGGGCAATTTGACAATTATTCCTTTGTTCCACTCTGATGGTGTTGTCCCCGTTTTCCAGACTTGTGCAAATAATGGTTCTAATAGTTCTGCTGCTAGCTCAGGGTCTGTCTTAAATAGCTCTGCATTTAAGTTATCATGGCCCGGAGCTTTGCCGTTCTTTAACCCTTTGATTGCTGTGATGATTTCTTCTTTTCGTGGAATGTCTGTATTCACATCTAGATCGTTTTCAGCTTCAGGAACATTCAATTGTGTCTCTGGTGGTTCCTTGTTCAGAGTTTCTCTGAAGTGCTCTGCCCATCTTGTTTCCTGTCCCTCTGCTGTCGTGATGAGATTACCTTGCTTATCTCTTACTAATGTAATATTGTTTGCACCTCGTTTTCCGCTGATGAATTTAGTTATTTTGCATACTGTGCTTTGTTCATTTCTCAGTGCTGCCTCCTCTGCCTGTCTTGCAAGATCATCTAGGAAATTCCTTTTGTTGGCTCGGGTTTGGCGTTTAACTTCCTTGTCCAGCTGACTGTACTGTTTGCTATATAGTTGCTTTAACCTGGGAGACTTTGCTTCTGTTTTCTTTCTCTTCATTTCCTTTCTCATCGTTATGGTGTTTAATGTTTCTGGCGTTATCCAGTCTTGCTTCTTCCTTTCCTGGAATCCCAAGCATGATTTGCTGCTTTCCTTATATATTGTTGAAATGGTTTTGAATTTCTGGTCTATATCATCAGTCAATGTCTTTTCCTGACTTTTGGCAAATTGATATCGTTTCTTTATGTCGGCCGCAAAAGCTTTTCTGGTAAGGGAGTCCTTCAATTTGCTGATGTCAAACCTTTTCTGTGTAGTTACAGTTGGTGCAGCCCTTCTTAGTTTCACTTTCAGTTTTGCTACTACTAAATGGTGATCACTTCCCACATCTGCACCTCTTCTTACCTTCACATCTTGTAATGCATGTCTCCATCTACCGTTAACCATGATGTGGTCTATCTGGTTTCTGTCCCGACCATTTGGTGATTCCCATGTTAATTTGTGAATTTCTTTATGTGGGAAGAGTGTTCCTCCAATGACCAGGTTGTTAATGCTACAGAAACTTATTAGTTTATCCCCATTTTCGTTTGCTGTTCCGCTGCCGCATTTCCCTATTGTTCTTTCATTATATGTATTGTGTGTACCAACTTTCGCATTGAGGTCTCCCATTACTATAACAAGATCATATCTAGGTGTGTCTTCCATTTCTTTCTGCAGTTGTTGATAGAATTCATCCTTGACCTCCTCATCGCTATCATTCGTTGGTGCGTAGCATTGTATTATTGTAGTGTTGGTGAATCTCCCTCTCAATCTTAATCTTATCAGTCTGTTGTTGATGGGTTTCCATTCCAGTAATGTCCTTTCTATTCCTTTCTGTAGAATAATGGCTACGCCTTCATTGTGCTGTCCATCCTCTCTTCCAGAGTAAAGTACTGTTTTTCCTGTTGCTGTTTTAACTTTTCCTGCCCATGTCCATCTGCTCTCGCTTATCCCTAGAATGTGTAACCTATAGTTTCTCATTTCTGCCGTGAACTGTCTTAGTTTACCTGTCTCGTACATTGTCCTGACATTCCAAAAACCTATTCTTGTATCCTGTTTTGCGGTCAGGACATCCGTTTTCATGTCAGTGGCTTCCTTTCGGCTTTCACCACTGACAGTCATACGAGCCACAGACTCCGAATGTCCATCCCGCAGCAAAGTTTGTTCATTTATTGTTGTTTCCGTAACTTCTTTGTTTTTTTACACAGACAGGGGTGTCAGCCCTATGCTAAAACCCCCAATCTTGAGGACCAGGGTACCAGCTTTTGTCTGACCCCTACCCACACAGACCAGTCCAGCTTGGTTGAACCTACCAGGAGTAAAACTCCCACTGGCATAGCTCTGGGGATTGTCAGGGTACGCAAGCTGCCATACCGCTACAAGGTATAGGTACCATTGATGGCAGAAGTCACTATTCACTTGACCATATACGGAGCGGCTTTGCCTCTCGCTTGAGGAAACGCCCTGGTCTAGTGTTAGTTTCGCTCAGGTCTGTGCTTATTGCACATGCGCAGGGTTTTGGCGCTAAGACCGAGGGACTTCCGTCTTGTGCAGTGTACCCTGGGCGTTGTGATCGGACAGATGTCCGAAGATTTTGTCCTTGCCATCTTTTCGGGGATTTTGGAAGTTCATTGTATGATGAGATGTCATCTTTCCTTCCTTTAGTTAATTCTCTATGCCAGGAATGGCAGTGTTGTGTTTAAGTGTTTAATAGGATTCTGAAACAAGGTAATAGAGTCATTTTTGATCTTCTCGTATGCCTAAGTTAGACAAGTACATTTGATTACCTTAAGGCGACATGTTGAACAGAGCTCACAGCTGATATGTTACATAGAGCCCCATTAGTGGTGCTTGATACGGGAACCAAGACCAAGTTGTCTTCTGAACATTAGAAGCTCAGAGAAAGTTATCTACTTGAGTAACCCGCTATACAAGCGGTAGGATTGGCAGGAATGTGTACACGGAAAGATAAAACACTAAGGTTACATTATATTTGAGGCCCACTACTTGCGGCCTGATGCTGTCGCCATAGAGGCCCGTTGTTACGGCCTTTATTCTTCATGAGAAGAAGTGCCTGGCATGTGATGCCAGGAGAAGTCATAGCCTTTTGTTAGGCCATTGAAACCGCCCCTTCCCGTGCGGTATATTTGTAAAGGGGTACCTGACGGGTTCTGTCAGAACCAGAACTTCAGTATATGAAAGCAGAACGTAGATTGAGAGGCCATTATTGTTGGCATCATATATCTGAGCTGATGCGAAGTGTTAACCACCATTACCATCACGTAATGTCCATGATTCTTGTACCATTGACTATCGTACGTCGTATAATAAATATTGTGAAACGTCAGCAGCATTACCTATCTTCACTGACTTCTGCGTGTGGGTGAGTGGGTTCAGTGTGCAGCTGTCCAAGAGCCTAAACGCATTCGCCTACACCCGCACGTACCACATCATCCCACATCATATTACAAGTACTACAAGCCTGAAAACATGTATGCTGTTTGTGTGAATGTCTTCATTACACCCTGGCAGCGCCTCACGCTGGTGACTTAGATATACACCGCAACATTGTGCTGTCCAGGTGATAGGACGACACGCCTACTCTACCAACTTTAACATCACGAACAAACAGACTTTTACAAATATCTCATTCATTCAAATGCACGCTCGCGATGGCCATCACACATTTTCTCACTTACCGATCGTTGAATCTGGCAATCCATAGAATAACATAAACAGTTATTAACTCTTTCAGTCCCAAGCAAAAAAGTGGGTTTGGCCCAAGCAAAAATGGCCACCCCAATGCGTTTTTATTGTTGTTGTTTGGAAATAATTTTTTAGAATATTCATATGCATAAATAACTTTGTTGTTGTATATGAAAGTGAAGGTAATTGGATGTACTTTACTCTTGTGCTACAAGTATAAAAGCTTTCATTGAAAAATGATTAGTTATTCAAGGTAAAATGGAGGATATGCGTTTAAAAAATATGATTAGTTATTCAAGGTAAAATGGAGGATATGCGCTTAAAAAAAATCGCTTTAAAAATCTAAAATAAATATCTCAAAACATAAACACGTTCACTCTTAAACACGTGCGGTATTTAAAAGAATGTACCATTCCGGAAAAGACGTTGTTTTAGGTGTTTGTGGGTAGTTCAATTAGAAACAGATCCCCAATCAGAGGGCACCATATACTAAAGGCATTTTAGAAGTCGAATTGGCGCCATAGATAGCGCGGTCTAACACCCATGAGCCTTTATAAAGTCGATTGGGACTTAAAGAGTTAAGTACTCAACTAATATGAGTCTCTTTCTTCTTTTTCCAGCCCCAGACTAGCGGGGTTTGCGTTCAGCTAATTTTCCGTAGTGGCTGGAATTTGAAGACTTAGTGTTTTTTGGTTTTATCTAAAGTTTCTATGAGATGGCACTGCCACAGGTATATATGAGTATATAGTGGTCTCCTGGATCTCACCGCTGGTGGTTGAGACTTCTTTAGCGTGATGAACACAGAGTGATGGCAAAGACTGATCAGTGAGTTTTGTTTTTTCTTCGGGGTTTTAATCCAGTGGAAATAACGTGACTGTCAGTGTACATAAATGATATATTCTTTTCCACATCAGAACAGTAAAAATTATATGTATCGCTTCTGGCAATTGTTCTTCTCCAGTTATCTTTACAAAATTTATTGATTTATGATTTAAATGTTCTTGGTCGGATTACTCTCATGAAATTTGAGAGCAGGACCGCATAGGAACCACAACACGAAGATTATATTTAAATGTTCATAAAATCTCTGGATGTTATAAGAACCGAGTCTGGGGGACTCTATGGAATTGCTGGGACGCAAAGGCATTTTGTTCAGCTTATGTGAAAAAATAGAAAACATGTAATCAAAAACCCGACATGAGTCATATTCTGACGCGCGAAAATTGACAGTTAAGACTATTTTAACCACTCGCGTATTCAATTTTATATATTTAAAACCTTCCCTCGAGGGTCTGGAAATAGAGGGTTCACTTGGCAGCTTTGAATGTGTTGTTAGCTGCCAATAAAATGTTGGTTGGTTTCTGCTCCAGCCGATGCTTGTTCTTTGCAGGTTATGGACTGGTTCACACTCGCCACTGGTCAAGTCTGGTGGCTGCAACACGTCCCTCGTAGTGTCGTGTGGTAATTGCGAAGATGGTCCAGAGTCTGTTAGGACCCGCTGCTGTAGATGTCTAGCATTGACTGCAAGGTCACTTATACCACTAACTTGTTCCAGAGATAGCACCACCAATTGGTACCACGGATTAGTATCGTGAAATAAGAGAGAAACAATTACCTTCCTGAGTATTGGGTTTCCTGACACAAAATCAGGTGTGTCCCCCACCCCTTTTTCGTTCCACCATTCTATCTGCCTCAGAATTTTACCCTGTCTGAGCATTAATATTAATCTCAGTGAGCGGAAAACATCCATTGAATTTAGAATGAATATGTTTACATTTACATATGGACTGGTTTAAAATGTTAATATAATACGTATGTACATCATTTATGTCATCATCCACTCCCTGCTCCATATGGGACTTCGGACAACATCTACTTTTTTCTCTATGAGAAACCCGTATAAAGCAGTCACAAGCTCTTGCAGTGGTGATTCATTAAACCATCATTCTATATGCTGAGGTTGGCAGCCTCGTATAACTTGGACATCCACTAACAATTTTCACATGTTCATAATGCAAAATACAGAATTATAAAATGTACAACTTACCCCAAAAGAGATTTTGGGAATACCGCTTCTGGCTCAGAGAAATAGTTAAGGCGACTGGGGTATTAATTTGCAAATGGAATCCCACTATGACTTAGTGATCAGGTTCCTAGGATCCCGGGCTTTCCATATTAATGAAATCAGAGTTTTCCTGGGATACAAGTCCACATGATGCTCCAGCACGTTGTCCGGTCATTTAAAGTGGAATCCTGACCCTATTCCTTACTCTGGCTGTCTTCTTGACGAGTTGAATTTCACAGTGCAGTAAACTCACTAAATTATAAGGCAACATTAGGCCCACATCCAGATTGGTACTAAATGTCACGGCTCCAATCAGAAAAGTAGTATTATATTTTTACTTCAAATGCCAAGCCAATAGCATGCAAGAGGCATATATTTCTCCTTGTCTCACGAAAAATTCCTACATAACAAATGCGAAAGTAAACGCGTTGTTTACAATCACCATATATGGTATGCCAGCTTCCGTCTATTATCGATCATATTTACACTCACGACTTCAAAATGCCTCCCCAGATTGATAATATCTGTAATTATCATCACAGGTAACTTCGAAACTTTGAGGGAAGTGATTGCATCACTTATCAGACGTGTATGAACATTGAAGCGACACACCCCGATTGACCAGTCTGTTCGGAAGTGGGTTGCGCAGTAGTAAAAAACAATTCACGCCTGAAGTCAATCTGGTGCAATCACTTAAGCGATTACAATTAATCCTTAAGGATGGTCAATAACGCCTTGACCTGATACGAATCGAAGTGTGAAAATGTAAACCGTGACTGGGGCACAGATTTCTGTGCTCCAAAATTAGAAGTGAATAGATAATGGCAGAGAGAGAGAGAGAGAGAGAGAGAGAGAGAGAGAGAGAGAGAGAGAGAGAGAGAGAGAGAGAGAGAGAGAAAAGAGAACGACCAGTTATGTGACACAGAAAGAGGACTGCCTGGTAATGCTATCAACGGGTTTCCTCAATGTGTGTATTATCCATCTCCAGCGTCTTCTTCTCATCTCTTGTTCCACTGGCACTTGTCTGGTTCTTGTCATCAGTTCCACATTAGAGATTTTGTCATACCACTTCAATCCACCTAGTAAGCAAATATGAACACCATTTAAAAGGCTTTTCAATGGTTTTGTGGTGCACTGACCCTTGACCATAAACTATGACAAGTTTGACTACAAAGATCGATTGAAGTTGAAATGGACTGGAAAGGAAGGAATGAATTGATCACATGAGAATTTGTGCCGTCATCGGTGTAGCGAGATGGATGTTGGATAGAAAATAATAGATATAGTTCCCAGAAATGAAGACGAGAACTGGTGAACTAGTGGTGAGGATGGTACAGGAGAAATCAAGTAGTTCACTGCATAGTTTTAGATAGTAGCTGTAGAAGTGAGCTGTGAGGTAAGTCACCTTCTCGCTAGACCTATCCTATGCTCCAAGGGTGTCTCTGGTGTGACATGCCGCTGGTTAATTATCTCTACCATTGTAAATGTTAAATAATTCTCTAAATTTTAACACAATAACACAATTTCGAACAGAAACTAAAATTTAAACAAAATCAATCAACTGCGATTTATAAAATATATCTGTATTTATTAATCAAAATAGAGGTTTGGTAAAGATTGCAGATATATATTTACACAAATCACAAGTTGGAAAATATCTTTGTTCATTATTTCGGGGAATCGGTGACTTCTGGATCTTGTATCTGTAGTGGGTTTGATGGTATTGTATGATGGTGTTATTACTAAATGTAATGTATGAGGCCAGCTGTGAAGGCTCCTGAGATAAAATGTAGTTGTGAATTGTCAGAAGGCCTTTCTTGCTACCACTACGACCTCACACTCAATTTTTTTTCTTAATGAATGTAGCTATGTAAAATGTCTAGGGTAATGATATGTAATGTGGTGTGATAGTTATAGATACACCCACAGATATTTAAGCAGACTAATAATATTTAACAAATATTATAATACACTGAACTAACTCAAGAGTGTAAACTTTTTGATAGAATTATATTACATTTATTTGTTCTGGATCAAGTTTTATGTTGACCAGAACTTTTTTTAAAAAAAAAAAAGATTTAAAAATTATGAAAGAAATGCATGGAATGTTACATAATAAATGCAAGAGTGTACATATATAAGTACTAGACTAGTTAGTTTTATTAAAATGTTCTAGTAGTCATCTACTTGGGAGGATAGTTAATGCTTGTGCTGTTGGGGTGGCCTCATCACACCTGTCTATATTGACTACACAGTGTCCAGTAAATTGCAGGAATTTTATGGGGTATTAGTAACTAAAAGGCGTTGGTGAACTTCCAGCAGACCAGAGGCTCACTCATCTTGCATATGTAGCTCTGGTGCTGAAATCTGGTGGTCCCACCTCTCCGAGCTGGCGGGCAATAATAGTGGTCTCTGTCACAACGTACTGCACAGATACACTCGAGTAAAATCACCAACTGAATGGACACCGCCTTGTTGACAACTGAAACTCACAGCTCTGCAATCAAAGTATTGGCTATGTGTCAAAATTCTATTCTCTACCCACGTCTGGACACAACACGGACACAACAACCACATCATACAGACAGGTCAGATCTCTCTGACCAAACAGCACATTTACCATGGTGGTTTTTACATCAGATAGGTCCTCCCAGACTATAGATTCTGAAAAATATTTATTAGTTTCCTTCCCTAAAGTGGATAGGTAATATGTTTCATTATTCTCAACACTTGATCTGTCTTTCCTAACCCTTGCTGGAGTTTATGTATATTGTTGGTCCCTAGACCCTGACTTGGGCTGGGGGTCTAGAGCAAATCCCTACTTGTTTGTAAGGCTAGATTATGATATGGCAGTATCAAATCACTCGAACATTAAACAATATTCAAAATATACAAAGAAATAATTTCAATCTTACCAGATTATGAATAAAGAACACAGAAATGCTAGCAAAACTCAGCTGAGCTGCTGGCTATAGTATGGCGTCCCTGAACTTATTTCACTTTCTTTCATTTGGAAATCACCACACTTTAAAATACTGTGTCTATCATCGAACAACTATTGAGGAATGGCCCCACTTGCGCGTCTGAGCGCCGATAAAATGATTGTCTGTGGCCAATCACTGCCTAGGTTTATTTCAAATTCAAATTTCCTACCCTAAAGTCATTTCAGTCTTACTTCAGTCAAGTATGGATGTTTATCTGTTAGTCTGTCCGTCTCTACTTGTTTTTTTCAAAAACGTACTTGATTTTTGAACCAACCTTTCTCTCCCCTCCAAAATTTTGTCGTTAAAAGTTATATTTAGACACAGCTCCCACCAATGTCCCTTCGCTTCCCTACTAAGTAGATTTGAACACCTGCGTCTCGAGGTCGTGTTTTTTTGTGCAAATAGCGACACTTTTTATTCCATACAGTCTGTCGTTGATGTGAACAACACTGTCTTTTGTCATTATCTTCAATATTATCTATCCGTCTGTAAAATTAAGAACATATTAGTTCACTGCTCAGAATGGGCCATCCGGCCAGCTAATTTTTATATTCCTAACATTAATATTACGAAAAAAGTTACTTTTTAATTTTTGTAATATTCCAAACATCTGCGTTCTGCGCTGAATTCAAATCAAAGGCTTGGTATCGCAAAAGCGACCAATAAATGACTGTGGCGTAACATATCCAAGGTCCCTTCTGTCGAGTTCCTTACTTTATGTCAACTTGGGAAACGTGACTTTTCTCCGTTTCCCCCCCCCCCAATTGCGTCTCCTTAGCCTTTCTAGTCTCACGCAATCTTTCCAGTCATATTTTTTCCTTTTTATCCGCCGTTCCCCTCCTGTCTAGCAAGTCAATTTTTATGGAGGGTGATGACCCGCGGTCTGGGCGATCATGTACTATCAGCAGCCTACGCATTATGTTTTTATCCTTACATGTTATCTTTGGAGGTATTTTACCGTTGTATCTCTGTCAATTTCACTACACATCTCCCCACTTGAAAACATGCCTATGGCAAGTTCCAAAACCAGCTATACACATAGGTAAAATTACTCCTCACGTCTGCCACTACTCTAATTTTGATCACAGGGGTGCCGACTGAGGAAATCTGCACCGACATTCAATTTACGGCTTGCATAAGCGACTGGTTTCAGTTCCCCATCAGGTGAAGATGATCTTTGCAACAAAGCCCCTCCTAGTCCTACATTACTTGCATCGGTTCTTAAGACAAAGTCCTGTGTCAAATCAGGCAGTTTGAGAATAGGCTTGCTAGTGAGTTTTTCCTTTAACTCTTGGAACGCTAGTTCACATTGTGCAGTCCAAATAATTTTATCTGGAAGTCCCTTGCGAGTCAGATCAGTCAGAGGAGCACAAATAGCGTTAAAATTCTTGATGTATTTCTGATAAAATCCGCATAACGACACAAATGATCGCACGTCCTTTTTTGTTTGCGGCCTAGGTGCTCTCTGCAGTTTTTCCAAGTTCTTAGGATCAGGGGTCATATTACCCTGATATACAGTGTGTCCCAAGAATTCCAACTCTTTGCATCCAATACAACATTTTGTTGGCCTAGCAGTTAAGTTCGCCTCCCCGAAGTCTATCAAACAACATCTCCAGAGCTTCAATGTGTTCTTCAAATGTCTCTGTGGCGACGAGAATATCATCCATGAAATTCGTGATACATGGGTTATTCAGGGGATCCAACAATTTGCGCATCATCCTTGAAAACACACTCGGAGCATTTTTTCAGTCCGAATGGTAGCATATTGAATTCATAATGTCCATCCGAAGTGCTAAAAGCCAAATAAGGTCTCACTTCAGGCTTCACTGGGATCTGGTAATAGCCTTTACTAAGATCCACCTTTGAAAAGTATTTTGCCTTGTTCAGTCTGGCAAATAACTGTTTTGTGTCTGGTAATGGATCCACTTGTCCTTCTGTGACAGCATTCAGTTTCCTGTAATCTATGCACAGTCTGTGTTCCCCAGACGGTTTTCTCAACAAAACGACACTAGAACTAAAAGATGATTCACTGTGCGAAATAATCCCCTCCTTCAACAAATACTCTATTTCTTCCTTCAATGCCTTCTCCTTCGCGAACGGAATAGAATAGGCTCTCATACAGATTGGGTTTGAGTCTACCAGTTTCATGTCATACTGTAGCAAATTTGTATGGCCTGGTTTATCTGTTAATACATCTGTATGTTCCTCCAGAACTTGTTGAACTCTCTCCCTCTGGTTTTAGTCAGGTGCTTACTGACTTTTACCTGTGCTGCGGTTTCACAAGGATGTAATGGGTATTCATGTGAGGTGAGTGGTTCTTTTTGCATCTGGGTTGCAATAGCCAAGGTCAATAAGGGGGTGCTTTCCTGGAGTGGTCTGTCCAGATACTTCTTTAACAGGTTTACATGATAAACTTTCTCCTTCCCCTTTTTGTCAATTTTATAGTTTGTTCTAGACACCTTCTCTAGAACCGTATATGGACCTTGCCAACCAATTTGTAATTTATTCTGGCTTCCGGGTAGTAGAAGCAGCACCTTCTCTCCGACTGCCAGTTCCCTGTCCTTTGCCTTCCTATTAAAATATGCTGCATGTTTCTTCCTGGCTTGCTTCAAATTATCATTTGCCAGTTTCCATCCAGCTTTCAAACGAGTGGTCAGTTCGTTCACGTATTGATACGATGAGGTAACAGTCTCTTCCGCCTTCTCATCTGTCCAGGTCCTTAATAGAGTTACATCTGGATCTTTAATTTATCATACTTATTTTTCATGGAACCCATCGGGTCCCGTCCATTAGAAGCTCTATAATGAGGACTTTTCTTCCTAGAATCATCACTCACAAATCGACCACTACCAATTTTTTTCTGGGGTTTGTCTCCCCACTTTAGATTGCTTATGAGAGATCTTCGCTCTCTTGTCTGTTCTTCCAGTTTATATAAGTCTGACCGAGGGATTGTCATCTTATCCTGGGTAAAATTTCTTCTTTGTACTCTTCGCATAGTGGCCATGTTAATCCATTCAAGTGAAGACTGGGTGTGAAAAGGGGGCTCCCATTCCACTTTGTCTACCCGAGTATAATTAGTTTTTTCTTTCAGGCCTAAAGTTGCCCCGTGGCGTTTCTAGGTCCTGCACATATTTTCCCTTTGTGGGTGTTCCCTCATGAAATACGCCACATGCTTCTACAAAGTTTTCAACATCGACATTTACGTCGGGCCAATAGTATTTTCGAGCAATCTTTTTGGCAGATGGTACCGACTTTCTCATGGTCACCATCTTTTCCAACATGTAAGCTCCTTATTAAGTTTGCCCTATATATCTTGGGAAGAACTAACTGTCCGTGACCAGTGGATCTAGTTCCTGTCTTCCTGTATAATAGGGTTTCTGTTCTTCACAAATATTCCCCCTGCTCGGAGGTGTGTGGCATTTGGGCAATTTTTTAAAACAGGGCTTGAGTGTCTATCCTCAGCCTGCGCCTTCCTCATCTCCTCTGGATGAGCATTTATAGGTTCACCTTCTTCCTCCTTCTTCTGTGACCTGGTCTGCACTGTCGCCATGATCACAGGTTTCTCGGGATTCCCCAAGAAGACGTATCTACACCCCAATATCAGAGGGTAGATTGGTTCATCTATCACTGCTGCTCTGATTTCTCCCTCCACATAGCGAGTTTTCACCGTTATCCTTGCGATGGGAAGTGTCATGAGTGGTATGTCCTTAGTCGCCCCTTGTATTTCCACTGTTTCTGTGGTATACTGACTTGGGTCCACTAGGCTAGACTTCACAACTGAATCATAATCCAAACCTGTATCATAAAGGCACCTTATGGTGACCCCATTACAAATAACATCCTCACAAACTGGGGGGTGATAAGGTTCCTGTTGTCCATTAGGATTAACCTTTAATCTTCGCGTCCCCGACTTCATTGCAGCAATGTTTGAAGGTTTCCTTCTACAAAATTCGGTGTTATGGTTATCCTTCTTGCACCATTTACACCATCTTTTTCCTTGGTTCAACGGTTTTCTTTCATTGAACTTTTGGTCATTGAACTGTGAGTTTCTGTCGCGATAGTCATTTCTTGGCCGCTCAAAGTTTGTCCTACCTTTATTTCCCTGCTCTCTATTATCAAATTTATTAAATTGCTGTGGAGCTTTAAAATTGTCTATGTGCTTCTTTTTAGCACCACTTACCTCTGCCTGAGGCTGCCTGATACCTCTCAGCAACATTTAAAATTTCCCCCAACTTCTCTGCACCTTGTTCCATGAGAAATTTTCTCATGTCTGGAGCCATGGACTCTCTCAATTGCTCAATCATGATCATTTCTTTAAGATCTTGGGTCTTCCCCAGAGCCGTCCATTTCTCCAAATAGGTTTCTAGTCTAGCAGAGAATTGGTGGTATGTCTCCCCAGACAACAGTTTGGCATTTCTAAATTTCTTACGATAAAATTCACCATTCTTCTCGTACCTTAATAACAAAGCCTGCTTTAACATGTCATAATTGTCTTGGTCTTCCCTGTTCATTTTGGCAAATACTTCATAAGAAGTACCTCTCAATCCCTGTGATAGCTTTAAACTCCACCTCTCTCTCTCTAACCCATATGTAGTAGCTAATAACTCAAAACGTCCTAGGTACCCCTCTATGTCATCGTCTTTTTTTCAACAAAATGGTCTAAATGAAACCCCATAGCTGAGTTTGAGGCTCCCAGACTGGGCGTAGCATCTGAGGCAAAAGGGCTGGCACCATTTTCAGGAGCCGGGCCTTGTAATTCCAGCTCCCTTAGTCGTAATTCGTGCTCCCTTTGCAACCTTCTATCTTCTGCCTCCCTTTCGGCAGTCAACCTTTTTTCTTCTGCCTCCCTTTCGGCAGTCAACCTTTTTTTCTTCTGCCTCCCTTTGCTGTCGTTTTTTCTTCTGCCTCAATCTGCAGCCTCTTAATTTCTCTATCAGCCTCAATTTGTAACCTCTTCTCTTCAGCTACCTTTCTATCTTCCCTTTCAATATATTTATCACATTCAGCCGTTACATATTGAATTAAAATTTGACCATCCATTCCCATCTCCTTTGCGGTCAGCACAGCAGCTGATCGGAATTTTGCTAGCTCCGCCATACTTTTCAGACAATATAATAATATACAAGCTAAATCTCTAACCAGTAAATACACTAAGTACTTCTTATGACTATAGTCTAACTAATTCTAACTAACCAGTTAACTAATTAATTATCACTGGCTGTGAAGATTCACCAACTTTTATCTGCAGGGACACTTTTAATTTTAAAGGGAATTTCACAATTTTTTTCCCCTAATTTTATTTCTCCAACCAGGAGATCCTAATATTACTGTTGGGCTAATTATCCCTGGACAAGACCCCAATGTATGTAGTGGGTTTGATGGTATTGTATGATGGTGATATTACTAAATGTAATGTATGAGGCCAGCTGTGAAGGCTCCTGAGATAAAATGTAGTTGTGAATTGTCAGAAGGCCTTTCTTGCTACCACTACGACCTCACACTCAATTTTTTTTTCTTAATGAATGTAGCTATGTAAAATGTCTAGGGTAATGATATGTAATGTGGTGTGATAGTTATAGATACACCCACAGATATTTAAGCAGACTAATAATATTTAACAAATATTATAATACACTGAACTAACTCAAGAGTGTAAAATTTTTGATAGAATTATATTACATTTATTTTGTTCTGGATCAAGTTTTATGTTGACCAGAACTTTTTTTAAAAAAAGATTTAAAATTATGAAAGAAATGCATGGAATGTTACATAATAAATGCAAGAGTGTACATATATAAGTACTAGACTAGTTAGTTTTATTAAAATGTTCTAGTAGTCATCTACTTGGGAGGATAGTTAATGCTTGTGCTGTTGGGGTGGCCTCATCACACCTGTCTATATTGACTACACAGTGTCCAGTAAATTGCAGGAATTTTATGGGGTATTAGTAACTAAAAGGCGTTGGTGAACTTCCAGCAGACCAGAGGCTCACTCATCTTGCATATGTAGCTCTGGTGCTGAAATCTGGTGGTCCCACCTCTCCGTGCTGGCGGGCAATAATAGTGGTCTCTGTCACAACGTACTGCACAGATACACTCGAGTAAAATCACCAACTGAATGGACACCGCCTTGTTGACAACTGAAACTCACAGCTCTGCAATCAAAGTATTGGCTATGTGTCAAAATTCTATTCTCTACCCACGTCTGGACACAACACGGACACAACAACCACATCATACAGACAGGTCAGATCTCTCTGACCAAACAGCACATTTACCATGGTGGTTTTACATCAGATAGGTCCTCCCAGACTATAGATTCTGAAAAATATTTATTAGTTTCCTTCCCTAAAAGTGGATAGGTAATATGTTTCATTATTCTCAACACTTGATCTGTCTTTCCTAACCCTTGCTGGAGTTTATGTATATTGTTGGTCCCTAGACCCTGACTTGGGCGGGGGGTCTAGAGCAAATCCCTACTTGTTTGTAAGGCTAGATTTCGATATGGCAGTATCAAATAACTCGAACATTAAACAATATTCAAAATATACAAAGAAATAATTTCAATCTTACCAGATTATGAATAAAGAACACAGAAATGCTAGCAAAACTCAGCTGAGCTGCTGGCTATAGTATGGCGTCCCTGAACTTATTTCACTTTCTTTCATTTGGAAATCACCACACTTTAAAATACTGTGTCTATCATCGAACAACTATTGAGGAATGGCCCCACTTGCGCGTCTGAGCGCCGATAAAATGATTGTCTGTGGCCAATCACTGCCTAGGTTTATTTCAAATTCAAATTTCCTACCCTAAAGTCATTTCAGTCATGCTTCAGTCAAGTATGGATGTTTATCTGTTAGTCTGTCCGTCTCTACTTGTTTTTTTTTTCAAAAACGTACTTGATTTTTGAACCAACCTTTCTCTCCCCTCCAAAATTTTGTCGTTAAAAGTTATATTTAGACACAGCTCCCACCAATGTCCCTTCGCTTCCATACTAAGTAGATTTGAACACCTGCGTCTCGAGGTCGTGTTTTTTTGTGCAAATAGCGACACTTTTTATTCCATACAGTCTGTCGTTGATGTGAACAACACTGTCTTTTGTCATTATCTTCAATATTATCTATCCGTTTGTAAAATTAAGACCATGTTAGTTCACTGCTCAGAATGGGCCATCCGGCCAGCTAATTTTTATATTCCTAACATTAATATTACGAAAAAGTTACTTTTTAATTTTTGTAATATTCCAAACATTTGCGTTCTGCAGCTGAATTCAAATCAAAGGCTTGGTATCGCAAAAGCGACCAATAAATGACTGTGGCGTAACATATCCAAGGTCCCTTCTGTCGAGTTCCTTACTTTGTGTCAACTTGGGAAACGTGACTTTTCTCCGTTCCCCCCCCCCCAATTGCGTCTCCTTAGCCTTTCTAGTCTCACGCAATCTTTCCAGTCATATTTTTTCCTTTTTATCCGCCGTTCCCCTCCTGTCTAGCAAGTCAATTTTTATGGAGGGTGATGACTCGCGGTCTGGGCGATCATGTACTATCAGCAGCCTACGCATTATGTTTTTATCCTTACATGTTATCTTTGGAGGTATTTTACCGTTGTATCTCTGTCAATTTCACTACAGTATCTTCAAA
This sequence comes from Oreohelix idahoensis, assembly GCA_024509875.1. Lineage (NCBI taxonomy): Eukaryota > Metazoa > Mollusca > Gastropoda > Stylommatophora > Oreohelicidae > Oreohelix > Oreohelix idahoensis. The sequence goes on from JAMPIV010017465.1 coordinate 20,906, forward strand.
GCAATGAATACTTATCTAATTCAGGTTCTTTCACTGCAGACACTTCTCGTCATACATCAGATGTTGATTTCCAAATTACTTAATTCACCTAGACAGGTAGCCACAATGCTCTGTCCGGAGAATGCAGAGGTGGTCTTTGAATCACATATAAGCTAAGAAATTTTGAGAGTCCAAATTTATATATATATATATATATATATATATATATATATATATATATATATATATATATATATATATATATATATATATTTATCATATATATATATTATATATATAGTATATATATATATATATATATATATATATATATATACATACATATATATATATGGTATATATATATATATATATATATGGTATATATATATATATATATATATATGTAATATGTATGTATGTATGTATGTATGTATGTATGTATGTATGTATGTATGTATGTATGTATGTATGTATGTATGTATGTATGTATGTATGTATGTATGTAGTGTATGTGTGTATGTGTGTATGTGTGTATGTGTGTATGTATATGTGTATGTGTGTATGTATATGTGTATGTGTGTATGTATATGTATGTGTGTATGTATATGTATGTGTGTATGTATATGTATGTGTGTATGTGTGTGTGTGTGTGTGTGTGTGTGTGTGTGTGTGTGTGTGTGTGTGTGTGTGTGTGTGTGTGTGTGTGTGTGTGTGTGTGTGTGTGTGTGTGTGTGTGTGTGTGTGTGTGTGTGTGTGTGTGTGTGTGTGTGTGTGTGTGTGTGTGTGACAAAATAAATTATTTCCTCTTCAAAAACGACAGATAACGATTTGCAACTGCCATAATGACGTGTATTTGTAGTGGCTGTTCAAATCTCTATTCCCCCCCCCAAAAAAAAATTACATTCGCCGCATTAACCATAAAATTATAGCAGAATTACTGGTATGCGATTCATAATTTATCATAAAGACACTAGTTTCCGTGGCAATTCCAGAGTGTCTTACCCGTGTCGCTACAATCAGGACAAGTAGCAGAAAGAGCACAAGATGATTCCTTCAAGTCATGTTTTTCTCGTAATGGCTGAAGAATGTTCTGTCAAGTTATGTACCTTATTTGTTTCGATCCCCTCTTGCCATGAACCGTTATTGGAAGCTAATGTTTTCGTTCTTTTGGCAAAAGTGTTGCAATGGCTGGTATGAGGTAGGATTGCTGTAATATGATCTATCCATTTCCTTCTTGTCTTTCCCGTGTCCTAATGGGAGGTATGGATGAGTTCTAGAGGTTCCAGGTTAAATTCCCAGTTGAAGGAATGCAATTTATGGAAATTATTTCTCACATCAGTGGTCTTAATGATGCCATACTCCCCCCTGGTGTCCTAGGTAGTACGATCGGATGCCTAGCCTTCTCGGGGGTAAGGAAAAAATTGAATGTTCCGTGTGCAAGTTGCGCACGTTAAAAATCCCACGGCAGCTGGAAATCGTAAAGAGTAGGCCATAAGGCCGCTGCCCTGGCAAAATTAAAAAATTAGAAACCTACCCACCATAAAAATATTTATACAATGATTCCTATATACACACATTGGGATTCTAGCCGGTGCTACGGAGTTACTGCACTG
>JAMPIV010017465.1:27500-167876 GCA_024509875.1 Oreohelix idahoensis
GTGAGTGAGTGAGTGAGTGAGTGAGTGAGTGAGTGAGTGAGTGAGTGAGTGAGTGAGTGAGTGAGTGAGTGAGTGAGTGAGTGAGTGAGTGAGTGAGTGAGTGAGTGAGTGAGTGAGTGAGTGAGTGAATGAGGGAGGGAGAAAAGGAAGGTGTGAGTTAGTTAGTGAATGAGTTATTGAATGAGCGAGCGAACGACTGACTGACTGACTTTCTCATTTTAATATTCGTTTATAGCCACTCGTTGATGGATACAACCTCTTCATGTGGGTATAGTCGTTCCGTGGTAGGTAACAGTTACTCTAGCTAGTAGTTCACCTGCCGTGAAACGTTGCATCATCATGACTTGTCAGCTCCTCAAGGATCATAGGCCTTGAACAAACGTATGCCAAGCCTTCCTGTCCGTGTCAGAAAACGAAGATAGCTGTATACTGCTCCACCTATGTCCCAGTCTTGACATATGGATGCGAGTCATGTGCAATGACTACAACCCACAAAAGGCAGATCCAACCTCAGAAATGAGGTATCTGAGGAAGGTGGTTGAAGTAACAAGAAGAGACATGGTCCGCAACCAGACGATACGTCAAGGCCTAAAATCCCACCCCCTGCAGATCCAAGTAAAACAGTCCCAACTAAGATGGTTTGGCCATGTCGGCAGAATGGGAGTAGATCGGCTACCACGACAAGCATGGGAAACAAAGAGCCAGAGATCCAGACCCCCAGGACGACCCAGAGTCCGCTGGGAGGACAACATTAGACAATCTCTGAAGGACCGAGGACTAGAATTGAACCAGGCCAGGAGGAAGACAGCCGATAGGATAGTCTAGTGCTCTCTCTCTCTCTCTTCCAAACCTCTACACCTCACGGTAGAAGAGGGACGACTAAGTAAGTAAGTAAGATTCCAGAACAAGTACTGACTTGTAATACTATCAATAGATTTCCTCCGTGTGTATCCTAGCCATCTTCAGCGTCTTCTTCTCACCTTTTGTTCTACTGGCACTTGGCTGGTTCGTGTCATCAGTTCCACATTGCTGATTTTGTCATACCATGGTAATCCTTCTATCCTACACAAGCACCCATTTATGAAAGTAAGCAACTTCTTGGTCGTTAATTTTTTTTTTTTTTTTTTTTTTAAAAACTATGGTAGTGTTTAAAAAAAAATTTGGAAAAAACGACTCTTTAACTTTACCACTAAATAAAGCATCCGATTGGCAAAGTGGTTAGAGCACTGCGTTCTCGCGACAAAGGTACCGGGTTGTGAACACAGTGGTAGTATTATTTTAAAAAAACGAGATAGTCCTGTAGCAGATACATGTACTTGCGTATGGGAGTGAAGTGTTAGAGACTTCAGATTACTAGATCCAGCATCGAGAGGTGGGGTGACGAGTTCCATTTCTCGCTGCCTTTTTCTTCCCTAACTCGAGTGCATAGTCGGGTACCCATTTATAGCTGGGTAGACTGAAGCGTGTCGATACCGTGAATGGAAGCCGGTACCTTTCCCGCGAGATACCGGCGCTCTAACCACGCTGTCAATCGGACGGATGTAGTATTATATATAGTTGTAAAGGAAATTGAATGAGGAATAATAAAATAAGAAATTGGAACAAAAGAAAATAACAACTTAGTTCATATATACCTTTCAAAAGAAGTTAAGGACCAGTAGGTGAAAATGACCCAAAAATAAAAAAAATTATGAAAATTAAATTTCATAAGCAATTAATCTGATATTGATTTTTCTCGAACGACAAACATTTAACACGTGCTGCATAGGCCACCAGCATACCGTGTGGCTAGTGTTCAGCTCAGCAAGCACGCTGAAAAAATGCTGCTGAGATGCCAAAATTTGGGTGTTTTTAATGATGTCTGAGCATGAAAAAAATACCTGCTATTCCAAAAATGCGTGATGCATGTGTGAGACTATAGTGTTGGTCTTGAGCTGTACTCACAAAATTGTCTTTATAAGCAACACAAGTGCTGCATAACCATTGCACAACAATATGCCTCAACAACGAAAGCTGAGTGTTGTGGATAAAGGAAGAGCCATTGCGTGGTTGCAGGAAGGTCTTACTGTCCGAAATGTCGCTCAGAGGCTTGCATGAAAATAGTGTTAATTGTCACTGATAAGCTTGTCATGTTATATTTTGAAGTGCTGTGTTTTTATTTTTCATTTTGATTTCATTTTTCACCCTTAATAAAAATGGTCCTTAACTTCTTTTGAAGGGTATATATCTAAAGGGAAATATATTCACCAATCAGAAACCTGCCATAGGAGAATGAAGTTTTAGGGACTTCACCATACTAGGTCCAGCTTTTTCATGACATGAGGGGAACAGGTCACTTTCTCGCTGTCTTTGCCTTCTCTAACTGAAGAGCAGAGCCAGGTCCCCATTAATAGATGGGTAGACTAGATCGTGACGCTACATATTCCGGAACCCAGTATTTGTGCGGCAACAGGAAAGCGAGTTCATTTATGCCGGCCCTGAAATACGGCCTCCCGTCCCGGGCGCCTGAGAAAATAGGCCCTGACTGCTGGTCTATCGCTCGTTAAGGGTTCAGCAGAGAGAAAGAAAGAGATGAAGTATAGATTTGTTTGTGAGAGAGAGAGAGAGAGAGAGAGAGAGAGAGAGAGAGAGAGAGAGAGAGGCTGGCTTGCAAACTGTTCTCTGGACTTAACCATAATTCTGCCAGACTTTCTCCTGCAAACATGAGCAGAGCTAGGTCAACGGACAGCCCCAGGTATCGATAATATAGCTACGTTATCGCACGGATAATGGTCTCAAATCAAAGAGATTTCGAAAATTGGGCCAAGTTTTGTAGGGACCAATAGGTTACAATGTCATGTTGGTGGAAGGAACGTGTAGGCAGGCGTATGAGGAAGGTAGAGTGCGAGAAACAGTGGGGACAAATTGAGGTGATACTTACTTACTTACTTACTTAGTCGTTCCCCTTCTACCTTGAGGTGTAGAGGTTTGGAAGAGAGAGCGCCAGACTATCATATCGGCTGTCTTCCTCCTGGCCTGGTTCCATTCTAGTCCTCGGTCATTCAAAGATTGTCTAATGTTGTCCTCCCAACTGACTCTGGGTCGTCCTGGGGTCTGGATCCCTGGCTCTTTGTTTCCCATGCTTGTCGTGGTAGCCGATCTACTCCCATTCTGCAGACATGGCCAAACCATCTTAGTTAGGACTGTTCTACGAGGTACTTGGGTCTGCAGGGGGTGGGATTTTAGGCCTTGACGTATCGTCTGGTTGCGGACCATGTCTCTTCTTGTTACTTCAACCACCTTCCTCAGATACCTCATTTCTGAGGTTTGGATCTGGCTTTTGTGGGTTGTAGTCATTGCCCATGACTCGCATCCATATGTCAAGACTAGGACATAGGTGGAGCGGTATACATAAGAGAAATGTTGATGCAGATTGTAACACAGCTCATGGGAGAAGAACATTTAATGGTGTTTGTGTTTAATTGTGTTTATTATTTTTTACACGGAATCTTATTGTTTCTTGTGCCTGTTTGTGTGTGTGTATGTCTGTCAGTGTGCGGGTCTCTGTCTGTGTCTGTGTGCGCGTCTGTGTTCGTTTGTGTGTCTGTCTCTCTGTGTGCGCGTCTGTGTGCGCGTCTGTGTGTGCACGTCTGTCTGTGTGCGCGCCTGTGTGTGTATATCAGTCCGCCTGTGCGCGTCTGTCTGTGCGCGCGTCAATGCGCACGTCTGTGTCTGCGCCTCTGTGTGCGCGTATATTTGTGCGCCTGTGTGTGCGTCTGTGTCGTTGTGTATGTGTGTGCGTGTCTCTGTCTCTTTGTGTCGGTGTGTGTGTGTATCTCTATCAGACTGCCTTTCTGCCGGCCTGTCTGTCTCCTTATCTGTCTGCTTACCTATCAGTTTCTCTGTCTATTTATCTGCTTTTGATATGTTTGTTTATCTGTTTGTCTGTCTGGCGACTTATCTATGTGTGTCTATACGTGCTTGTGTCTAAACTAACATGCCTTTTCGATTATATCATGCACGTCGCTTCACCAAATAAGAGTTCGTGAGAAGACAAGAAAACACAGCAAGAGGGCGGCAGAACATAATTTCTGCACTTGGTCGGACGCCAGTAATTAAGTCTACAGGAAACACCACATGGCAGATGCGTTATGGACTAGAAAACGAAATTCTATTCATAGCCGATTGACTAAGGACTACATAAAGTAGTTCATTCCATCACCGAATAACTTTGGACCAGAAGTAGTAGTTACATCTAACATAAAATGACTTTGATCCAAAAAGAAATAGTACTATCTCTCACCAAATGACGTTGGACTTTAATTAGTTCTCTCATTCGCCTAATGACTTTGGACTAGGTCAGTGGTTCCCAAACGGCGCGGCGCGCCACATTGGTGCGCCGCGAGAGGATGGCAGGTGTGGCAGGAAGATTCAAAGGCAATCAAGGATTTAGATTTTCAAAAAATTCATATGCTAAAAATAAATATGAAGGTCATTTTCTTATTTATTCTGTTACATGTGATATAATATAGAAAGTATATGAATAGAAACCCGACGAATTTTCCAGAAGTTTCCAGATTTCATTCAGTAATATTCTTTATCAAATAGAGTTTAAAAAGCTCAAACCACTTTGAATTCGTGTAATTTTGTGAATGAATCATGTTTTGATGTAGCTGTATTGTTTTGTACTTTCTGAATGCCTCATGATCATATTATAAGTTAGTTTTTGTTCTATGTTATGAATAAAGTACTGCTTAGAGTTGATTTTTTTTTTTTAAATGTATTTCTTATCAATGAAAAATTCGATGTGGCGCGAGCAAATTTTAATTCCGAAAGTGCGACACAGAGGAAAACGTTTGAGAACCAGTTGACTAGGAAAAGTAGTTCTATCCACCACCAAATGACTGTGGACAATAAACAATAGTTATATCAGTCACCAAATGACTATTATATCCATCATCCAATGACCACAGACCACAAAACAGACTAAAAAACGCGTTCTATCAATCACCAAATGACTATAGACTAGAAAAAGTAGTTCTATTTCCGAACTATGAACTACAAACTAGTAAAAGGGTTATATCCATCATCCAATGACCACAGACTACAAAACGCGCTCCATCCATCACCAATTGAGTATAGACTACAAAAGGTACTTTTGTCTGTCACCGAATGAGTATGAACTATGACTAGATACACTAGAACAATGGTTATATCCATTATCGAATAACTATAGATTACAAAACGTGTTCCATCCATCACCAATTGACTATGACTTAAGAAAAACGATACGTAAGGAACTACAAGAATCATCAACATTAATACAAAAGACCTAGATACACTTACTCGTTTCACATAGCTGGGAGCTTTGATTAGTGATACAAGAACAGAAGATCAAAATAAATAAATAACACACAAAGGTATGGTTCAGGCACTCGTGAAAAATAAAGAAGTAGAAGACTAGACAACACAAAAACCATTTATGGGTGCATTGACTATAAAGCCACACATCTCATCAGCTGCCATCTTCACAACGAAGGTACATGTGTAATATATCTCCAAAGTCTTCTGTTTCTTGTTTTGATGGTGCACTCTGATAGACTCTTTCCTGTCATCTCTTGATATTATCTTCCGACTTATAGCGATGTCTTCCGCTTGCACGTTTGTCTTCAACTCTGCCTTCTATTATGGTCTTCAGTAAGGTGTTATGTCTTTTCAATATGAGACAAACATAAAGGTATGTTATCAGGCACTCGTAGGAAATAAAGAAATAGAACACTAGACAACAGAAAAACGACAGACATGAGTGGCTTACCCAGGATTCGAACCTTGGACCTTCCGTGCGACAAACCCGCCTAGCTATGCAAGCGAATCACACTATCCTCCCTGCCATCTATGCATCACTAAAAAATGATGTTTCGATGACAAGTCATTAGTGCGAACCGCAAGACATAACACCGGAAGTTTACCATGGGCAGTTCAGCCTATTAATGACGCAATCCGGCCAAAATATTTTAGCTGTTTAATTTTGATATCCTATAATTCTTCTTTCATTCCTAGGTTTTCTTTCACCTCTTTATTTGTTTTCTTCTCTTTCCATGAGACGTGTCCCATTCTGATATATATATATATATATATATATATATATATATATATATATATATATATATATATATATATATATATATATATATATATATATATATATATAGACTGCCCATAGCAATGCAGAGGTTAAATAAAATGAAGAACCTATGGCATAACACCAGCAAATTAATAAAAGTAAAACTTCTGAGAACGTGCATCTTTCCGGTAGCAACATATGGATGTGAATCATGGACCATTACTCAAACATTAAAGAAAAACATTGAATCTTTCGAAGCAAAGTGTTACAGAAAAATTCTCAGAATATCTTGGACCAAGAAGAAGAAAAATATAGACATCCTACACGACCTGAACATCGAGGAAAACTGGCTCATAAACAATATCATGTCCCGGAAACTGAAATATTTTGGCCACATTAAACGTCAAAGTGGCTTAGAGAGAGCAGTGATGGAGGGTATGGTACCTGGAAGGCGAGGCAGGGGCCGACCAAGACGACGGTGGACACAGGACATTGAAGACACCTTGAACATGACAATGGAGGAGGCAGGAGGGCTGGCTAGAGATCGAGAGTCTTTCAGGCGGGCTGTGATGAGAGCGATGTTCTGCAAAGGACATGCTACATGATGATATATATATATATATATATATATATATATATATATATATATATATATATATATATATAATATATATATATATATATATATATATATATATATATATATATATATATATATATATATATATATATATTTATATTTATATATATATATATATATATATATATATATATATATATATATATATATATATATATAATATATATATATATATATATATATATATATATATATATATATATATATATATATATATATATATATATATAAAATCGCGCTGTGCAAATATTGCGTCAAAGTGCGAAACAAAAGACAACTTTCACACCTTTTACACAATCACTCTGGTGGAGTGAGACAGTAGAGACAGCATGGTTGGAAAAGGAGAGAGCTGCAAAGTCATGGCGGATAGCACGAAAGAGAAGAACGATGAGTGATGAAAATGTGGAAGAATTTAAGGAGAAAAATCAATGAGCCATCAATAACTTCAAGGACTTGGTAAGAGAAGCCAAGGACACAGTGTGGGAGGCCTTTGTGACGCAGTGTTGGAGGCCTTTGTGACACAGGAAGGCACTGACAAAACACTACAGAAATTCTGGTCCTTATATCGCAGAATGAGTAAGAAAAGTACACGCCAACCAATTCCTAATATTTTCAGCTTGACAGGGATAAGTCTGAAGACCGATACCGAAAAGGGACATGCATTACTCGAGCGTTGTATTACTCAGACGGATAAAGGTGATAAAGCTGCCCGCCAAGAAATTAAAAACCCTATCCTGGAAAGCGACAGAAGAGGCGACATATATTTCGACCTGATATCCACAGACGACGTCGTGTGCACTTTAGTAACCAGTAAAACCACTGCCCCGGGTCCTGATGGTGCACAGTATTTCCACATAAAACAGCTCGATGACACGGGCATTCAGAATGTAGTGAGTGATTTCAACACTAGCATAATGAATGCTGAGGTGCCGGAAGACTGGCTACATAGTTATCTACGGCCACTTCCTAAACCTGGTAAGGACCCTACACTTCTCTGCAGCTACAGAATTATCATAATGCAGAATATCTACGGTAAACTACTAGAAAAGATAGTAGCACTAACAATAATGAAACACCTCGAAAATGCACACATCCAGCCTAATACTCTCGGAAGCTATAGGCCATGAAAGTAACATGGGGTAACGCTGGAACTTTTGCTTATGATGTGTACGAGAGGTTCCAAGGTAAACGAGAAACGGTTGCTGTAGCAATCGACCTAGAGTTAAAAATTAATGACCTGTATAATGGCTTGCGATGTTAACCGTTGGCTAACAAGATGGATAGCAGTGCCTTAACTGAGAGATCAGTGGCATTTCGCTTAGGAACATGGGCATCAGACTCAATGCGCATTTGCCCGGGACTACTCCAGGGTTCTTCACTATCACCGGTGCTGTTTAATATCTATTCAGCAAAAGTAGCCACCTTTCAGCCAACTGGGTTGGGACGAACACTGACTTTTGTTGATGACATTCTCATTTACAGAACTGGCTCTGACCGACAGGAAATGGTGAAGAGCATACATGGGACCAGAGCCGGATTAACGTAGTAGCACAAGTAGCATATGCTACGGGCCCCACGCTTTTAGGGGCCCCGCGCCAATAAATATGTACATAATTTTTTGGTCATCTTCTAATACGAGCGTTGATGGGAAGGAGCGAAGCTCCTGACCGGGTTGGAAGGAAAGTCCACTGACCCCCCAGCCTCGCAATGACATGTCATTGGGCCAAAAGAGCTGGAAAGCTCGAGTGTCGCTGGTTAGAGAGAAGAAAAAAAATACGAGCGTTAAACCAATGATCTTGTGATTTATGCCATCTTTAGCGCCTTTTCATTTGGTGTCACGAAATTGTGAGAGAAAGAGCATAAGAGGGTGACTTAGTGTGACTCTTCATTATTTTAATCTTAACTGTTTGCGGACGGAAGCCATTTAAGTGGCGTTGAAAATTTGGTCACGTTTGGACGGAAGCCACTTTTTTGGCTCTAGGCGACTGCCCCTCTAATTTTGTTTCGTTCTTTGTGAAATGAATTTGCATTAACAATGAAAACTAGAATTTAGGAAACGGAAACTTCCTGTTTTAATTGAGGTATACGGCGTGCTCGCACTCTCTTTCGATCTTGATTAAAATTTCTTGATTTGTAAGGTTAGAAAACTCAAAACATGAGCAGTAGACACAGAGATATTGGACGTAATTATGCTTCTGGAAGTGAAAAACGTAAAGCGAAGGAAGAGAAAGAAAGAAGAGATCAACTTGTGATATCAAAAACACGTAAGCTGATAGAATATTTTGATGTTCATGGTGGTGGTACTCTAACCGCTGAAGCTGGAAGTACAGGAACAACTAGTACTAGTGCAGGCTGTGCAGCAGAAAACATACAGCAAAACCCAGTATACACTGAGTCTGAATGTGAAAGAATAAGTGAAACGAAGAAGTACTCTAATGATGTTGGTGACTGGCCGAACAATATAGATGACTGTGAGCGTGAATATTGCATATCCAAGGGAAGTGAAAAATGTCAACATGTTGATAGTGCCTTCTCTTCATCCGTGCGATTGTATGACACTGAAAAGAAAACTCGATACTGTCAGAAGTCTTATTTTACATATATTCATAAACTTACAAACAAGCAACATGCAAGAAAATGGTTATGCTATTCAGAAAGTAAAGGGCGCCTATTCTGTTTCCCATGCAAGCTTATGAGTTCAGAATGTTCATCAAAGTTTACTGTGGAAGGGTTTAATGACTGGAAAAATGCAAGCAATCTATTGCGTCGACATGAAGAAAGCTCCTCACATAGACAAGCTTTAATTTCACTGTTGATGCGTAAAAACAAAGGTGACCGTGTCGATTCCCATCTTGTGAAACTAATGGACATTCAAGAAAAGTATTGGCACAAACTTCTAGAGCGAATAATTGAAGTTGTGAAGTTTTTAGCAGAACGAGGCTTTTCATTTCGTGGCAGTGATGAAATTGTTGGGTACCCTTATAACGGGAATTACTTAGGGTTGTTAGAATTACTGGCCAAGTTTGACCCTTTGCTGGCAGAGCATATAAGTACTCATGCAAACAAAGGATTTGGACATACATCATATCTATCTAAAACAACGTGTGAGGAATTCATCAATCTGATTGGATCCAGCATACTGGATCACATTCTCTGCGAAGTGAAGAAATACAAGTATTATTCCGTTTCATTGGATTCTACTCCAGATATATCTAATATGGACCAGCTGACTTTGACTCTGCGCTATGTTTTGCTTCTGGACCAGTTGAAAGATTTGTGACATTTTTGGATATGGAAGGTCATAGTGCTGAACAGCTTACTAAAAGTCTACTTAATTTTTTAAAGGCAAATGACATTGATATTAAAGACTGCCGTGGTCAAAGTTATGACAACGCCAGCAACATGAGTGGCAAGTTTATAGGATTACAAGCACGAATTAATTGATAATGATAATTACTATGCAAATTAAAAATGTATGTGTTCAAATATGTTTGTGTTGTTTTATTGTTTTTTTTTAAATATAGGGCCCCTTTCTTAACATATGCTACAGGCCCCGCACTAGCTTAATCCGGCCCTGCATGGGACTCTACAGGAGGTGTTTAACTGGTGCGAGTAAACTGGCTTGAAAGTCAATCCCAACAAGGCCTGCGTGATGTTGTGCTCCTTAAACAACTCCATAGTGAAAACAGATCTTCCAGATATTACTCTCAATGGACAGAAAATTGAAAGGCAATGAAAGCTGAAATACCTTGGAGTTACATTAGATCGCTGGCTATCGTATAAGTACCATGTTGATCACCTCATATAGAAATGCAGGAGAGGGCTGGCACCCTAAAAATAATGGCCGCTGTGCATATGGAGAAGAGATTACCATTTCTTCTTTAACATTAGCATGTCATATCAGTCATTGAATATGGGCTGGGAATACTCACTGTCAGTTGCAGAATGTGAACGACCAGAACGCATTCAAAATGAATGGAAGCATATAGTCTTTGGCTGTACACGTGATACCCCATTGTGACAATGAGGTACATGCTTGGAGTGCTGTCGATTAGATCCAGATATGCGATGGCCGAGACAAAAGCCTACATGCGAGTAACCACAGACAAACGGCACCCACTGCATGGAAACATAGCTGACATCAAGGGAGTATCGTGATTTGAATGCGAATCGGTGGCACTTTCAGCTGAGCGATCTGTCTGTCTTATGTTCTGCTGTAGTCTCCTCCCACTTTTCTGTATAAGAGCTCCTACAATCTCTATTTCTCTTCATTAGTCACGTCACTCTTACGTCGGACAGGCTAAATTCCACCCTTTTACACGTGGGTTTTGGCATCTTACTAAAGGTCCTTTTATTCTGCCTTTCATGTAGATGACGGAAGGTTCCCTGATCTGATTCTTTGATTCACGGAGAACCCAGGGACATAGTGAATCGACCTTAACCTTTCATCTGTCCGAACGCATCGTTCGAATTACCGCTTAAGTGTCGCTATAGATTACGTCTCTTTATTTTATCAAGGGACGCAAAGGAGACAACTCCCGAGGTCCTTACGTCTTATTACACTGTTCTCAAAGTACGTGCGACCCACTTGCAGACTTTATCTTACTATTTAAGCTAGGTGTCCGTAACACTCCTTACCATTGTCTTCAGAGAGAATGTTTGCTATCTTACAAAGTGGATCAGTGCTAAGTGCCAATCTCACTTGTATTGAGTTTAGGAACATTCTTTCAGTCGGTAAGCATACATTTACTTAACTAATGTGGTAGCATAGGCCGCCAGGTATTTTAACATAACTTATAGAATAGACATCCATCATTACTTTGTTTCATCTTAAAATGTATACGCATTTTTCCTTAAGATAAATTTTTCCGTGACAGGAAAACTCTGAATTTTATTAAGTGCGCGACCATTCAAACAAAAAAAAAAACAAACATTAGCGGTTAAGTTAAGAGTGTTTTTCTTAAGAAAGAGGGTGTGAGTGTGTGTTTAATAGTACTACAATTTTTGCGCGCTCGGTTTGTGTGGAATGTTACTGTAAAGAGTATTACTTTTGTGTAAATACTGAAAATCAGCTCAGTGCTATTTTTGTAACTTATCCAGTGTTATTACGTACTGAGTAATTTGCCCACGGGGCAACTTTTATCACCTTGGGTTGTGGAGATAACTTTAACAGTACTATGTGTTCGTAAGCTGTGTGTGTGGGAAATACGTAGGCAAACGCAGCTACTTCAAAAATTATTTGTCGCGTAGCGCAGCGAAAACTGACGCACCCGCGAGCAACCAGAGATTTTCCATCATAAAGTGAGCGAGACTGTAATTGGAAAGCCTGAAATCTTAGGCAAAATAGAGCGTAAGAAAGATATGAGCCTGTTTTGATGGTGTGTGGTGTGAGAAACGAAGAGGGAGAGTGTGTTTATGTGTGCATCGGTGAGAGAAGAAAAAGGTGTGCCGTTATTGGTTATTAATAGAATGTTGATTGCTTGTTTATTTCCAGAGCTCTTTGGTCACCCCTGACCGTGCTTCTTGTTATACTGCAGTTCTTGTTATACTGCAGTCCCATTATACTGCAGTTGTCCAGTTTATACTACTGCTTCCTGGATTATAAAATATCACATCGATTGCTGCTATACTGCAGTGTCTAGCCTTGGTCCGGCTCCCTGGAATACATAATAACGACACCTATTGTCACCATTTGCAATTACCCATCTCTCCATCACACACAGGCTGCCTCCATTGCCATCCATGATTGTGGGCAATATGGTCAGACCCGTTGATATCCGGTTATGACGGCATATACTGACATAACGTCATAGAGGAATAGTCAGTTGCCGGTACTCGGTACATGTCTGTGTTCAAGTCTTCACTAACCAGTACAAGAGGTGCGTCATTGGACCTCTTATGGTTACTTGTTTCGCCAGCAGAAGCCATATGTCAGATATATACATCAGTGGGTGTAATTGTCCCAAGCACGCGCCTGTTAGTATCGGCTCAAGCCAAAGGCATTTAAAAGCATCTGGATTTAATATACGTTTGCCAGAGTGATAGCTGGGCTTCATCGCCTGAGAACATCTAATTAGTGGGGAAAATTATGGTATTTCCTAGCTGAGGAGTAATTTATATTCCAGGATTATTAACAACACAGAATCGGCCGTTTTCGTCACAAAAACTGGGAGCCGCCCCTGTCAATTAGATCGTCCTGGTTTTGTGTAATTTTTTAAAGTATAGTAGTTGTATGCCTGTGTTATTGAGTGGGATACAAAATTATTGGCCTAATAGCGCTAGTGATTGTCGTAAAGTGGATCTGAAGGACAACACGTTCAAAAATTTCCCTGCTTGAAAATTAACTAACGTACTCCTAAAATCTATTAATAACTACAGCATTTGAAATTTGTCTCAAGGCCATCGTCCAATAAAACCGACAACATGTAAATAAAGATTTGAATTTTCTAACACCAAGCGTAAAATCCCACCCCCAAACACACACACGCTCCACCATTCCCAAATATTTATGAACGAACGCCGTAAAGTTTGGCAACTAACCAAATTGTCACCTAGTTTTATAGAGGGGAGGGGAGGTTGTTTAAAATGGAAAGCAAGCCTAATCGGTGTGTTTGGAAAAACTTAGATAATGTATTTCTTTATAAATAAAGAGAGTTTAAATAAAAGGGACGTCTTGAATTGTAGCGTTAATATTGTTAAATATAATACCATAAGAATTTCCCTTATAATAAATTATCTGGCCTTAGAAACACTTATTTTACTAATATTTTAGTTCAGTGAAAGGAGCAAATAATTACTTAAAAATTAGCCATATGAAAACGGGGACAAATAATTAAAAGAAACCTATATAGGAAGATAGAGGACAGTTGTCTGTTTAATAATCACTTTCAATATTAAATATAAACCCATTAATAACAAAGATATTGTATAAATAAAACTGAGACAGACGAACAAACACACTTCTGAACTGCTCAATTTGATAGCCTTCTGAAAAGTGAAATTTTCTTAACGCGTTTCTGATTGGTTAATTGTAGTTTAGGATAGGGCGATAAAATTAACAATCTGCCGGCATAGTGCGCCATTTGAGAAAAACTAAAACACAGACAGATTGAGAGCAGATGCAAAGCATTGATGTTGAATGCCTTTGCCGTCTGGACGATAGCGGTCTGAACTTGAACAATTAACCGCCAGTCAATCTTGTGATTGTGTGATTTATTCTTTACTTGCGGTAAGATAAATAAGTTTATTGATATTTCATTAGCATGTACAGGCCCCACAGATAGTGCGCCATAATTTTGTGTTGTTCGACATTGCCTATTGGGAGAGAAATTGGGGTCACGACAACCCACGTAGGAATGTGCCTAAAGCAAATTTATTTGGAAAGTGAAATAAAATGTGTAAAAATGTTTGAATATTGCCATAAAAATCTTACGACTGTAAGTCCAGAAGCTACTAGCAGTTTTCTGCAGTGCAGCAGTGTTCAAATAACACACGAAAAAGTACAAAGGATGTTTGCACAAAATATTTACCAGGTCACAAGAAGAACATTGTATACCCCATCTAATTCTATGGAAGAAAATCAATGCTTAAGGGGTCAGTGGCGGTGCAGCCATATGGGAACAATATGAAAACACTGGAAGAAAGATGATTAAACAAAACTAGGGTTTGGTGCAATTGGTTGGCACGCGCAGGTGACCCTCCTTTTGAATGTATTATTGATAAAATTGTGGAATGATATTATAGATATGATATAAAGAGGGAACATAACCTTCTTATTTCAGGGTTGAATTGCCAAATTGAAAAGTGACATAACCCCTGGAAATTCAGAACCTGTGGGCACAGAGAGAGCTTCTTATATAACTGCAAGCTTCCTGCCGCATCAGCATCAAGGGAAACTCTGAAATACTTGTTGTTCTTGACGATTTTCAAGCCACCATAACATACAGGCTTTTAAGATAAGTCCTTTAAAATTGGCACTTGAGGACTCATCCTTATCATTCCACCTAAATACAAGAAATTAAAAGAGGGCATGATGAAACACAAACCCTCAAAATCAATGACAGAATTCTTACCCAGTGTAAACATATTCCAGTAGGGAGTAAAAACCTGTTGATATTCTAGACTTATCAGTTGATGGACAGGATGTCCACCCTATTTATTTAAAACTTGTAAATAAAGAAACATTTCTTTTTTGAGTTGAAAATTCCTGTTCCAGAAAATTGAGGTTCAGGAATAATAAACATTGTAATATAAATATATAAATTTACACACAGTCTTACTTAATTCAATTATATTGAGTTACAGTTGTGTTTGTTTTATTGACACATCACTATACCTACATTACCCTAGACACGTAGCCATATAACATACCCAGAAAATATTTCCCAGTGTGAGATTTCAGAGAGGTAGCGGATAGGTACCCTGAGAATACAACATCATCAACAATTAGATTCAGGGACTTACACAGCTTGACCTCACTCTGTTTACACTTAGTTGAGTAACACCAATAACCTCTCATATTACCACATATTGGGGTCCTGTCCGGGATTAGTATATTACCACCATAGACCCAGAGTATCCCCATTGTCATAAAAATTATTAAAATTAATCATGTGTGGAAATTGGATGAGTTGTCAGTGTCTATAGTTAACTACTTTAGTCATATTTGGTAATTTATATTGTAAGATTCATAAATTTTGTATAAGAGAAAAGATGGCGGACTTGGCCAAGTTCAGATCTGCTACTGTGCAGACGGCAAAAGAAATGGGTATGGAGGGACAAGTTCTGATTCAGTATGTAACCTCAGAATGTGACAAATTTATTGAGAGAGAAGATAGGAGATTAGCAGAGGAAAAAAGATTACAATTAGAAGCTGATAGGGAAGAGAAAAGATTACAATTAGAGGCTGATAGAGAAGCTAAGAAATTAGAGGCTGATAGGGAAGCTGAAGTTAAAAGGTTACAGTTAGAGGAAATGAGGTTGCAAAGGGAGGCAGAAGAAAAGAGATTGCAAAGGGAGGCAGAAGAAAAGAGATTGCTTATGGAGGTTGAAAAAGAAGAAAAGAGATTGCTTATGGAGGCTGAAAAAGAAGACAAAAGATTGCAAAGGGAGCATGAATTAAGACTAAAAGAACTGGAACTTCAAGGACATGTTCCAGAAAATGGTACCAGCCCATCTACCTCTGATACTACTACCAGTCAGGGGCCTCCAATTTAGCCATGAACTTCCATTTAGATCCTTTTGTGGAGAAAGAGGATGATATTGAGTCATTCTTAAACAGATTTGAAAGTTTAGCTACAAATTATGGGTTAGAAAGGGAGAAATGGAGTTTAAAATTATCCAAAGGGGAACATCTTATGAGGTGTTCTCAAAGTTGAGCAGAGAGGATCAGGAAGATTATGACATTTTAAAACAGGCTCTATTAATTAGGTATGAGAAGAATGGGGAATTTTACAGGAAGAGATTTAGAACTGCTAAGCTACTGTCTGGGGAGACCTACCACCAATTCTCTGCCAGATTGGAAACCTATCTGGAGAAATGGACTGCTCTGGGAAAAACCCAAGATTTGAAGGAAATGATTATGATAGAGCAACTGAGAGAGTCCATGGCTCCAGACCTGAGAAAATATATCATGGAACAAGGTGCAGAGATGTTGGGTGAGGTTCTCAATGTTGCTGAGAGATATCAGGCAGCCCAGAAAGAAGTGGCTGGTATCAGAAAGAAACCAGTAGAAAGTAGTAGAACCCCACAAGACCAAGATGAGTTCACTAATAGTAGGGATCAACCAGCTAGATTCAGACAAGACTGTGATAGGACTAGATTTGATCCTAGAACAAGAAACCCGCAAGTAAATGATAGGAAACCCTACAGACCAGAAAATAAATGGTGTAAAATATGTAGGATGAACAACCATAATACAATTGAATGTGGTAGGAAAGTTCCTCCATATCACGCTGCGTGTATGATAACAGTGGACAAGGGAAGGAAGAAACTGGCAGACAGTCAGACAGATCTCTATCATCCCCCCATCTGTGAAGAAGTGGTATGTAATGGTGCGAAAGTCAAGTGCCTTTACGATTCAGGATTGGAATATGACTCAGTTGTGAGTGCAACCCTGGTGCACGCTGACCAGTATACCACAGACAAAGTGGAGATACAAGGGGCATTAAAGGATACAGCCACCATGACACCTCCCGTAGCCAAGATCAATGTCAAGACTAGGTACGTGGAAGGAGTGATTAGAGCAGCAGTGTGCAAGGATCCTAATTACCCGCTGGTGTTAGGAAAAAGATTTGTTTTTCTAGGGAGCCCTATAAAACCTGTGATCATGGCCACGCTCCAGGTCAGGTCGACCCCTAGTAAGGAGGAGGAACCACCACTTAATATTCATCCGAGAGAGATGAGAAAGGCCCAGGCAAAAGACAAATCACTGAAACCTTGCTTTGGCAAATTGCCAACAAGCCATAATAACCCTAAGAAAGGACAATTTTATTTGAAGGAGAGACTGCTATTCAGGAAAGCTGGAGCAGGACCCAAAGAATATGGACAGTTAGTACTGCCATGGAGTTATAGGGCACAAGTTATGGCACATGCACATGTTGATCCAGACGGTGGGCATCAGAAAATTGGCACCACCCGTCAAAGGACATCTGTGAAATTCTACTGGCCCCAAGTAGCTGCTGACATTGCACAATATGTGGGAGCCTGTGAAAAATGTAGCAAAGTAACATCCCCAAGTTGGGAAAATAATACTCAGGACCGAGAAAAGCCTTGCGGCAATCATAAACATGGCCCTAAAAGTAAAAAGGTAAACAAAAATGATAAGGTAGATATAGTGGATAGGGAAACACTTTTCCACAAACAGTCTTCCCATAAAATATTTAAAATGGCAACTCTATGTAAGGCACAAAGAGTAAACATGAACACAGATCAGTCCCACTCGACACAGGGTAGATCGAGATTCCTGGAACTATCTAAAAATAGAACTGAGGTTAATCGGTCAACATTGAAACCTAAACTAAATGTTAACCTTAGAAAAGTGGGGAGCGGGCGTTTGGCAAGGTTGCCTAATGTCAAGCTCACTTCACAATACGTATATTAAGTAGCATTAGGAAGGGCACCGGTGACAGTGGTAGTTGACCGACCCTATACAGTCCATTGGAAGTATTGTGCGGACATTGGATTGAGATCACACATATTATAGCAAATGCTAAAAAGTGGAATTGATTCTTGATGCAGGAACTCATTTCCCCTATTATATATTATATCACAACTTGCCGTTGGGCTAAGAAAACAGCTGGTGAATATGGCCTTTATCTGAATGGCAGATTAAAGAGTCAGACCTGAATATTAGTAGGAGGGTTTTCCTAATTCCAGTCAAGCTTGAGCTCAGACCAAGTGTTGGCTGTGAACATTTCGGAAGGGCACGTGGAACTTATATGTTGCTTTTGGATTAGAAACTACTCAGAGTGTTATATCCAAGCTGATGAAGAAATTACTGGGACCCTACATAACTCAAATATCACCATTTTATAGATTCTCTCCTCATAAGTATTGCAACCTTGAGGGACATCTAAAACCTCTGGACATGTCATTGGACAGACTCAGAGAAGAGTAATGGTGAATATTGATTGATAATCAGCATTTGACAGGCAGTAGCACCTGCAGCTGTTTATTAACATAACATGGTGTTTTATCTCTGGATTGCAGAGGTCCGAGGCAAATTTCCTGAGTAGTGCCTACTTTAAATGATCCACCTGCAGTAAACCAGGATAACCCTCAGGAACAATAGAGTTAGTTGGACATAATTTGAACGTGATTGACATACAGATGTGAAAGCTGAACTAGTGGTTCATGCTTTTCAAACCGGGGAGATATGTCGTAAAGTGGATCTGAATGACAACACGTTGAAAAATTTCCCCGCTTGAAAATTAACTAACGTACTCCTAAAATCTATTAATAACTACAGCATTTGAAATTTGTCTCAAGGCCATCGTCAAATAAAACTGCCAACATTTAAATAAAGATTTGAATTTTCTAATACCAAGCGTAAAAGTCCCACCCCCAAACACACACACGCTCCACCCTTCAATAATATTTATGAACGAACGCCGTAAAGTTTGGCAACTAACCAAATTGTCACCTCGTTTTATAGGGGAGAGGGGAGGTTGTTTAAAATGGAAATCAAGCCTAATCGGTGTGTTTGAAAAAACTTAGATAATGTATTTCTTTATAAATAAAGAGAGTTTAAATAAAAGGGATGGCTTGAATTGTAGCGTTAATATTGTTAAATATAATACCATAAGAATTTTCCTTATAATAAATTATCTGGCCTTAGAAACATTTATTTTACTAATATTTTAGTTCAGTGAAAGGAGCAAATAATTACTTAAAAATTACCCATATGAAAACGGGGACAAATAATTAAAAGAAACCTATATAGGAAGATAGAGGACAGTTGTCTGTTTAATAACCACTTTTAATATTAAAAATCGACCCATTAATAACAAAGATATTGTATAAATAAAACTGAGACAGACGAACAAACACACTTCTGAACTGCTCAATTTGATAGCCTTCTGAAAAGTGAAATTTTCTTAACGCGTTTCTGATTGGTTAATTGTAGTTTAGGATGGGGCGATAAAATTAACAATCTGCCGGCATAGTGCACCATTTGAGAAAAACTAAAGCACAGACAGATTGAGAGCAGATGCAAAGCATTGAAGTTGAATGCCTTTGCCGTCTGGACGATAGCGGTCTGAACTTGAACCATTAACCACCAGTCAATCTTGTGATTGTGTGATTTATTCTTTACTTGCGGTAAGATAAATAATTTTATTCATATTTCATTAGCATGTACAGGCCACACAGATAGTGCGCCACAATTTTGTGTTGTTCGACATTGCCTATTGGGAGAGAAATTGGGGTCACGACAACCCAAGTAGGAATGTGCCTAAAGCAGATTTATTTGGAAAGTGAAATAAAATGTGTAAAAATGTTTGAATATTGCCATAAAAATCTTACGACTGTAAGTCCAGAAGCTACTAGCAGTTTTCTGCAGTGCAGTAGTGTTCAAATAACACATGAAAAACAACAAAGGATGTTTGCACAAAATATTTACCAGGTCACAAGAAGAACATTGTATACCCCATCTAATTCTATGGAAGAAAATCAATGCTTAAGGGGTCAGTGGCGGTGCAGCCATATGGGAACAGTATGAAAACACTGGAAGAAAGATGATTAAACAAAACTAGGGTTTGGTGCAATTGGTTGGCACGCGCAGGTGACCCTCCTTTTGAATGTATTAGCTTCCTGCCGCATCACATACTGAAATACTTGTTGGCTTTTAAGATAAGTCCTTTAAAATTGGCACTTGAGGACTCATCCTTATCATTCCACCTAAATACAAGAAATTAAAAGAGGGCATGATAAAACACACAAACCTACAAAATCATTGACAGAATTCTTACCCAGTGTAAACATATTCCAGTAGGGAGTAAAAACCTATTGATATTCTAGACTTATCAGATTATGGACAGGATGTCCACCTTATTTATTTAAAACTTGTAAATAAAGAAACATTTCTTTTTTGAGTTGAAAATTCCTGTTCCAGAAAATTGAGGTTCAGGAATAATAAAAATTGTAATATAAATATATAAATTTACACACAGTCTTACTTAATTCAATTATATTGAGTTACAGTTGTGTTTGTTTTATTGAGACATCACTATACCTACATTACCCTAGACACGTAGCCATATAACATACCCAGAAAATATTTCCTAGAGTGAGATCTCAGAGAGGTAGTGGATAGGTACCCTGAGAATACAACATCATCAACAATTAGACTCAGGGACTTACACAGCTTGACCTCACTCTGTTTACACTTCGTTGAGCAACACCAATAACCTCTCATATTACCCCAGAGATTTTATTTTATTATCTTTGTGAATATTTACGTAATGTATATAATTATAAGTCATAGGCGGTCAGAATTTACTTCTATTCTACCTGTCCCTTGATGTTTGCTGTTGTAGTCCTTACTGTAATAGATTAACCTATTTAGCAAGACAGGGCGCATGAAGGTATTGTTGAGTTGTTGATGTTTGTCCTTGCACATTAACGTCCAACTTAGTAATAATAAATACTATTCACAACCTCTGGCCATGTCTTGAATTTTTCCTTGGTTCTCATTCATTAATTGAATTTCGTGCCTCAATGGTATATTACGCGAATGCTGGGTAGTACTGATTAACAATTCAATGATATCGACTTGAGAAGTCCAAGGTAGTGTGAGTCCACAAGATACAATTTATTACGGAAACCATATGTGACGAAATCATGAGCATTGTTCATAGCAAAACATACATTAATCTGATTTCACTTGAATACATATTAGTATCAGTCCGTGTCCTAACGAATTAATGTCAACAGAACATCATGGCTGTATGCGCGCGCTGTTGTGGTTACAATAGCCGGTAATGAGCACATGTGTCTTGACGAATATATGTTAAGACTGATTAACGATCCTTCCATAATTCAGGTTATCTACTAACCTTATAATTCCATCCTTTATAATATCAATCTGGACTGACCGTGTGTCCTTATATAAAATTCTATATATTGCGGCAATTATGAAGCCTAACATTGGAAGGATGTGAGACACGTCTTCACGGCTGGACGATCAACGTAAAAAGGGTCCAGTATCTAAGTCACGAAGCGTGACCTTATCAACGTTAACACGTCACAATTTGACCGTGTAATTTGCGTTCACTAATCCGTGAAGTGTCAGCATCAATCTATATTAATTCCATCACCCTAAAATTGCGCACTGCCAACTATAGCAGACGACATCAATAAAAACACCGTAACAATTCCCTGCCCGACGGGGAAAATAAATCTATTAGATAGATTTTTTTGAACTATCTTAATCAAACATCTCAAACATTTAACAAAAACCCGACATGTGGCCTACGATGTTCTGACTAGAACAGTGTCGTGGTCATGTCGATATTATACTAATCATGTAATATACTAACAGTCATGTTATACATGGATATTATATTAACCAAAGGAGTGTCAACTGTCGCTAAATAATTATCTCAAAATCTGTCGTGACTAAATAATGAAGTGTTATGTAAAGAAAATTATTCTAACTAATTAAAATTAAACTAATTAATCATAGTATGTGTGTAGGGTATGAATCCATTTAAAATTTAATCAAACAAAGTGAAAGATAGTATCATAATAACAGAATTGAGAAGTAAAGACAAGTAAAGTGAAGGAAAAGATAAAGTATAAATTAATTTAGTTAGGTGTGTTTAAAATTAATCATGTGTATCGATTAATTACTAACTAATTAACTTAATGAATTACTAAAAGAAAAAGAATATTCATACATTTTATGTAAACATCTTAACTAATTTCATATAATATCTATCACATTCATAAATAAAATATTTAGAGTATTCAATTGTGTGATATTATTTTGTTTCATCTTTTCTTTCTTTGATCCATTTCACTTTTTTATTCTCACACTTCCACTTTATTTTATTCTTTATTAATTTAATAAATATAAAATTTAATAATGTTGGACATTAAGATCCAGCCGTCGATAAATCCTTTGCGAATTTACGGAAAGTTCCATCGGAGAAGTAAGTTAGTAATGTTAAACTATGTTTCGTTCCTGAATGAATGTAAACTTTAATAGAGTTGAATAAGTCATTTCAATTTCTGTAGCATAATGGTATTTGTCCCGTATGGGTTCTGATACTCTTCCCGACTATATCGTAACGTGTTGTAGAACGAATGGACACTAACCAAAGTCCAAACGTTAAAACGAACCATCGAAATATGTCTCTTGCTATAACCAATTTCTTTCGGAGAATGTATATATTGGTTGATTCACTGCCCAGTATTCGAAGTGTCATTCGTATGTAGGTAGTTCATATCATTTTCATCGCTGAAATACATCATCGTTTCAAAGTCATTCTTGTTCAGTATTACTTTTTGAAATTGTGGACAATTATTATTCGACTTCAGTAGGGTGTCTCGAAAGTACATCAGCCATTATATTTTCAGGTCCGGGTATGGCTTCGATGACAAAGTCGTAAGCTTGTAACAGAATAGCGAATCTGGCAAGTTTGGGGCTTTTGTGATTAGAGCGACGTAACGATGCCACCGCCTTCTGATCCGTTTGGATCACGAAGGGTGCGCCCAACAGGAACTTTTCAAGTTTAGTGATCGCCCAAACCAGTGCCGGTAGCTCTTTGTCCACTGTCGAATATTTTGTTTCAGGCAACTTAAGTTTTCGTGATATATATAGAGTTGGATGAAGTATACTGTCGTGACATTGAAGCAAACAAGCTCCGATACCGTAATTACTGGCATCTGTACAAAGAAGAAACATTTTAGAAGCATCTGGTAGCTTAAAAATTGGTGGATTTGAAAAGATTGTCAATATCCTTGCGAAAAGTTTTGTCGCATTCGTCAGTCCATTTCACCGTCAACGGCATGTCTTTCTTTAACAATGATGACAAGACAGCCGTGATGGATGATAAGTTAGGTACAAATCTACTGTAGTATTGGACTAGATCTAATAAACTCCTAACCTGTTTCTTCGTTTGAGGAACCGATAAATTTAAAATTTTAGATACCGTACTCGGAACAGTTTGAATACGTCCAGCCCCAATAATATGTCCCAGGAAGGTTATCTCCTGACATGCTATTTGCATTTCGTAGGTTTAGCGGTTAAATGGTTTTCCCTTAATATTTCCAAAACACATCTAAGCCCCGAAAAATGTTCCTCAAATGACGAACTAAATAAACATATGTCGTCAATGTATGTAATAATGTCTGGTCTACCTGATAAAATTTTTCGCATCATGTGAATAAAGGTAGCCGGAGCGTTCACAAGCCCAAAAGGCATCACATTCCACTGGTAAAGACCTTGTGGAGTGGAAAACGCTGTGTAATATTTGGCCTTTTCGGTTAGTGGTATCTGCCAATAACCTTTAGTTAGGTCTATCTTTGTGAAAAGTGTTGCATTGGATAGACGAGGAAGTAAGTCGTCAAGAATGGGATGTGGTTCGCTGTCAGCTACGGTCTGAGCATTTAGTTTCCTATAGTCAACGCATAAACGAATGTTGTTGTCCTTCTTTCGGACAATGACTAAAGGTGGCGAAAATGGAGAAGTACTAGTCTCAATAATACCTAAAGACAACATCTGCTTAAGTTCCTGAGTCGTTTTGCTGAGAAAATGTAGTGGGACAGAATAAGGATGTACACGAATTGGTGTATCATCATTAAGAATAATGTCGTGACTAATCACTGATGTGCGACCAGGTACATCGGTTAACACATCCGGAAATGACTGTAAGAGATCAGCAATCTGATGATGCTGTTGTGGTGTAACCGAAGAAGAGATGGTTACATCCCACCAAGATTCTGTAGATTGTAATACCGGTACAGGTAAAGACATCTGTACCTCAGGAAAAGAAGATTCTTCTTCCTGTATGACTGATAGATTAGAATAGTGACAAGTTGGTACTAATGTGTCATCTAATTCGTGGAAAATAGATTGCAAGTGTTCTGGACGTGTGTAAAATTGTTTAAGCATGTTTATATAGTATATTTTTCTGTGTCCCTTAATGTCCAAGCCGTAGTCAACATCAGAAATCTTGTCAATAACCTTGTAAGGACCATTCCAAGATATAAGTAATTTATTGTCATTATGTGGAAGTAACATATAAGCCTCATCGCCTGGGAATAATTGACGTAATCGTCTAGTCCTATTTTGTAATGTTCGAACATTAGCTTTCGCAGCCTCAGAAGAAGCTGTTACCAACTGGCAAGATTCAATAATATTCTTACGGAGATTACGTACTCGTATGATGACTGGGTATCCTGACTCATCTCGGCGTCAATTAGTAAGTCTTTTATTAGTCCCATAGGACCTCTTGGTGGAGCGCCGAAAACTAATTCAAATGGAGAGAAGCCAGTCTGTTCATGTGGCACCTCTCGATAGGCGAACAGGACAGCTGGGAGTGCTCTGTCCCAGTCCTGAGGGTGTTTAACCATAACCTCATGTAATAGTTGTTTAAGTGTACAGTTAAGCCGTTCCACCGCACCATTGCTCATAGGATGATAAATGCTGCTAAGATTCCTATCTATGTACCACGTCTTCATTATTTCCGTCATAGTATCAGATATGAATTGAGATCCATGGTCTGACAATAACTTCCTATGGAAACCTACTCTAGAAAAGATAAGATGTAGTGCATCAGCTACATCTGCTGTAGTGGTGGTCTTCAATGGTATGGCTTCTAACCATCGTGTGCATAAATCAATGCAAGTGAGGACAAATCTATGTCCTCTGGCCGAAGGTAAGAGTGGACCAATAATATCTATGGCCATTTTGTCAAAATGTCGTACTGAGATATCACAAGCCTGAATAGGAGCTGTGTGAAAAGCTCCGCGTGCTTTAACTTCCTGGCATATAGTACAAGAGCGTACATACTGTGATATATCTCGTGAAACTCCTGGCCAAAATAATGAAGATAATACTCGAGATCGTGTCCGAGTATATCCCATGTGACCTGCACACTGTGAGTCATGTGCATGTTGAAGAATATAGCGTGTAAATGCAGAAGGTACCATGACTTGATGTTTTACTTGAGACTTGTCCATAAAACATCTGAGTAGTAGTATATCATTTTTAATTGTAAACCAATGTTAGTCTTTATTGCCTGAGGTAAGATTATCAAACTGGTTAACCAGAGCAAAAAATTTCTTTAAAGATTTGTCTTCCTTCTGTTTGATCGCAAAAATTGCTCTGTCAATAGGAGAATGAACCTCAATATCTACCTGTTTGTCAGGTTCCACCTTTTTAGTGTCGACATTCTCTACGATTTTAGTCTGAGCTCTAGTCGTCACTGCATTCCCAGTGCATAGATTGTGTTTTTCCCATTCAATAATTTCTTCTGGTGTACAATCTCTGCTGCCGTGAATACGACCAACCATAAGATCTGCAATTGGATTCTTTAACATACAGACCTTAACATTACCTGAAAAGAAAGGCGTATTAATATGAATTATAGCAGTGGGGTAGTACTCAATTGTACCACCAAAGGTCATACACCTAACATATTCGTTAGTAGCACAACCTGGATGGATCAGTAACTGTCAGACTCCAATGGTGGTGGATCCGGAATCTCTCAAAACAGAGACGATAGACCCATTTACTATTCCTCTGTTAAATATTAGAGAGCCTGTTCCATCATTAGCTGCAAGACCAACTTCTGGTAGAATGTGTCCGCAATTCAATACTGTCTCTTTTGCTTTCTGAAAAACAAGATTACAGTCTGGGCAACTATTTGCCACGTTATAATTCATAGCATAGCATGTGGACGAAGATTGTATTGGTTTATCATCATGTGGAACCCCTGGGGTCGTAATAGTAGTAAGTGCCGCCCCTATATTGTGATCATAATGTGACGATCTACGTGACTGAGACCGATGTCTAGAATAGTTATTAAAATTATTTTGTTGTCCCCCGTGGTGACTGTTGTGTCTAGATCTGGAGCCTTGATTATTCTTATTCCACCTCTTACCATTGTTATTAGTGTTAGAGTTGTATGATCGATTCTGATTTGTATTGTGTTAACCATTGTTGTACCTGAATTGAGGTGACTGATTCATATTCTGCTTTCTACCTCTGTTGACGTTCCCATATGTATTATTATTTTATAATGGTCATTGTGGTCGTTATTCCTTCAGTGTGAATAATTCCTATCCATGCTATACGTTCTCGATCTATCCTTACCCTGGAATGCCATATTAGAAGCCACAGGTAGAGCTTCTCTTATTTGTGAGTTAGATATACTCGCGTCAGGATGTGCGGAGCAATAATTTACTGCCACTTCTTCTAATGCAGTAATGGTAGATGGTTTTCGTTCTTGTAGACAAGAAAAGAATGGTAGACTGATAGAGGATAAAACTTTATCCCTCAGTAACAAATCAACTAATTTATCATAAGATTTGTTAACACCTGCCAGTTCCACCCATCTGTTAAAGGTATTGCGTATATTCGCAATAAAACCTGTAAAGTCTTTATTGGACTCAGGTAGATGCGTTTTAAACCTAAGTCTACAGCCTTCCTCATATAAATGGAACCTTTTTAACAATAAAGCTTTTATTGCATCATAAGCCCCTGCTATTGTAGGATCAACATTCTCTGTTGCATTTAATGGTTCACCATCTAAAAATTCATTTAGTTTCAGTGCCCATGCGTGTTTAGGTAAGTTATTTGTTATGCATACCTGTTCAAACCGTGCTAAGTATGATGCTAGGTCGTCAAAGTTCAACTTAAAATGTTATAATTTAAAATTATAATAAATCTTGTTTTGATTGGATGAAGATCCATTATGTGTATCAGTATATTATTATTTCCACCTGAAGCTACTTGAGCTTTTAAGTTTAATTCAGCCATATGCATCTGTATTAACTCTTTTTCTTGTTGTATTTTTCTTTCCTCTAATTCTCTTAATCTATTTTCTTTTTCAATTTCTTCTCTTTTCTCTCTAGCTTTTCTTCTTTCTTCTTTTTCCTCCCGTTCTGCTTCTTCTTTCTTTAGTGCAGCCTTCCTCTCTTCCTCTTCCTTCTTTAATGTAGCCTTCCTCTCTTCCTCTTCCTTCTTTGCAATTGCCAGTTGCTCTTCTGCAAACTGCCGAAGTTCCTGTCCTTTGTAACCATAATCCTTCCCAATCTTAACAAAGTTGTCAAGAGTAGCCATATTAACTCAGTAATATGCCTCCTCAGTTCAATATTAAATTATATGTATGTGTAACAATAGATTAATACTCAATATAATCAGCTACAATATTTTAGTACTATTAGTTGTAAGTTTCACAACCATTTTGTTAATAATAATTTATATCAATAATGTTTACTCATTACATTATACCAATGTCTTATAAATTTATTAATTTATGATGCTGAATTTTTTTCATGCATCCACTAATCTCACTTATTAATTATGGGCATCTTCCCTCATTAATATCTTAATGTATTATATATTTATAGCATCTAATATAGTTTCCTAATTCATCACCTCCGCATGGTGTGATTACCAAGCATTTATTCACTAAAAATTATTTTACTTCAATAGGTTATCATTATATTATGGCATCATGCCCTAGTCATAATGAATAAAGAATAGTGTCTTGGGCCAATAGTGCAAATTGATGACATCACCTAAGTCATCATGTAATTTAATAAAAAATTAATTAAATTAATTTACTATCTTATAGAGAATCAATTTATAGCAATATAATTACATTATTAATTTATGAAATGAATAACTACAATACACACAATAACCAAAGATTTACAAAACAGAAGTACGATACAAAAGTGACAATTTCACAGACATAAATGATTTTATGAACTAAGTAAAAGAATCGGAAGTACTGAAGGGTCAAGGAAAAACTAAGTCGAGATTGACCTACATACACGTAAACTGATGACGTAGACATGGACTCGTATAACGGTTCTTACAACATCTATGAAATAAGTGATAGAAAGAATTAAGAATGGACGTGATAGATTACAAACGTGTAACGAAAATAAATAAAATGAAACTTAGTACAGCCAAATACAACAGTAATATTACAAAACCTCACACCTAACATTTAAGGTCAAATACTTTCAAATGCAGACAAAGGTATCCATCGGCAGAATCTTCAATGGGGTTCTCTGCAAAATGAAAATATTTAACTGCCCTACAGATCGATCAAAACCGATTCGGTCGTCCTAAGAGACATAAAATCAGTTTTGATTCGCCTCGCCAACTACCCGCTTAAACCAATAACAAACAGACGGTTGAAAACAAATGTAACATGTACAATGATAGTAATTAGACATGCCTATGTAAAGGCGAAATGGACTAATGTATGCTTAGTTAACCGACAAAGGTTACAATGAAACTTATCTTTTTGTGCTCAGTTATCTACTCCGGTCAATGTCAGTATGCATTAACGGCATAGACAAGTGTCGTGAGTTGTCATTTATTGCTTGAGAAAGTGTTTTTATCTTGTTTAATTCCGTTGTCCACCTTGATTCAGTATTTTCGCTGAAGAGGACTGTGTTGACGGCTGCCAACTTGACTTTCAGCTTATACGCACAGATTGATGACGTAGGTTTGACCTCTAGTTGTTATGCTTATTGGATCATACTTTCGCACATCACGTGAGCATTTGGCAATTGTAAACAGTTCTTGGCAATATGAATGAGAAGTCGGTAACTTTGTTGAAGAAAAAATTTTCGATCCCCATAGAATGGGCACCAGTTGTTGAGTTGTTGATGTTTGTCCTTGCATATTAACGTCCAACTTAGTATTAATAAAGAGTATTCACAACCTCTGGCCCTGTCTTGAATTTTTCCTTGGTTCTCATTCATTAATTGAATTTCGTGCCTCAATCGTATATTACGTGAATGCTGGGTAGTACTGATTAACAATTCAATGATATCGACTTGAGAAGTCCAAGGTAGTGTGAGTCCACAAGATACAATTTATTACGGAAAACATATGTGACGAAATCATGAGCATTGTTCATAGTAAAAACATACATTAATCTGATTTCACTTGAATACATATTAGTATCAGTCCGTGTCCTAACGAATTAATGTCAACATAACATCATGGCTATATGCGCGCGCTGTTGTGGTTACAACAGCCGGTAATGAGCGCATGTGTCTTGACGAATATATATTAAGACTGATTAACGATCCTTCCATAATTCAGGTTATCTACTAACCTTATAATTCCATCCTTTATAATATCAATCTGGACTGACGCTGTGTCCTTATATAAAATTCTATATATTGCGGCAATTATGAAGCCTAACATTGGAAGGATGTGAGACACGTCTTCACGGCTTGACGATCAACGTAAAAAGGGTCCAGTATCTAAGTCACGAAGCGTGACCTTATCAACGTTAACACGTCACAATTTGACCGTGTAATTTGCGTTCACTAATCCGTGAAGTGTCAGCATCAATCTATATTAATTCCATCACCCTAAAATTGCGCACTGCCAACTATAGCAGACGACATCAATAAAAACACCGTAACAATTCCCTGCCCGACGGGGAAAATAAATCTATTAGATAGATTTTTATGAACTATCTTAATCAAACATCTCAAGCATTTAACAAAAACCCGACATATGGCCTACGATGTTCTGACTAGAACAGTGTGTCGTGGTCATGTCAATATTATACTAATCATGTAATATACTAACAGTCATGTTATACATGGATATTATATTAACCAAAGGAGTGTCAACTGTCGCTAAATAATTATCTCAAAATCTGTCGTGACTAAATAATGAAGTGTTATGTAAAGAAAATTATTCTAACTAATTAAAATTAAACTAATTAATCATAGTATGTGTGTAGGGTATGAATCCATTTAAAATTTAATCAAACAAAATGAAAGATAGTATCATAATAACAGAATTGAGAAGTAAAGACAAGTAAAGTGAAGGAAAAGATAAAGTATAAATTAATTTAGTTAGGTGTGTTTAAAATTAATCATGTGTATCGATTAATTACTAACTAATTAACTTAATGAATTACTAAAAGAAAAAGAATATTCATACATTTTATGTAAACATCTTAACTAATTTCATATAATATCTATCACATTCATAAATAAAATATTTAGAGTATTCAATTGTGTGATATTATTTTGTTTTCATCTTTTCTTTCTTTGATACATTTCATTTTTTTATTCTCACACTTCAACTTTATTTTATTCTTTATTAGTTTAATAAATATGAAACTTAATAATGTTGGGCATGAAGATCCAGCCGTCGTTATTTCCTTTGCGAATTTACGGAAAGTTCCATTGGAGAAGAAAGTTAATAATGTTCAACTATGTTTCGTTCCTGAATGAATGTAAACTTTTATAGCGTTGAATTAGTCATTTCAATTTCTGTAGCATAACGGTATTTGTTCAGCATGGGTTCTGATACTCTTCCCGACTATATCGTAACGTGTTGTAGAACGAATGGACACTAACCAAAGTCCAAACGTTAAAACGAACCATCGAAATATGTCTCTTGCTATAACCAATTTCTTTCGGAGAATGTATATATTGGTTGATTCACTGCCCAGTATTCGAAGTGTCATTCGTATGTAGGTAGTTCATATCATTTTCATCGCTGAAATACATCATCGTTTCAAAGTCATTCTTGTTCAGTATTACTTTTTGAAATTGTGGACAATTATTATTCGACTTCAGTAGGGTGTCTCGAAAGTACATCAGCCATTATATTTTCAGGTCCGGGTATGGCTTCGATGACAAAGTCGTAAGCTTGTAACAGAATAGCGAATCTGGCAAGTTTGGGGCTTTTGTGATTAGAGCGACGTAACGATGCCACCGCCTTCTGATCCGTTTGGATCACGAAGGGTGCGCCCAACAGGAACTTTTCCAGTTTAGTGATCGCCCAAACCAGTGCCGGTAGCTCTTTGTTCACACTGTCGAATATTTTGTTTCAGGCAACTTAAGTTTTCGTGATATATATAGAGTTGGATGAAGTATACCGTCGTGACATTGAAGCAAACAAGCTCCGATACCGTAATTACTGGCATCTGTACAAAGAAGAAACATTTTAGAAGCATCTGGTAGCTTAAAAATTGGTGGATTTGAAAAGATTGTCAATATCCTTGCGAAAAGTTTTATCGCATTCGTCAGTCCATTTCACCGTCAACGGCATGTCTTTCTTTAACAATGATGACAAGACAGCCGTGATGGATGATAAGTTAGGTACAAATCTACTGTAGTATTGGACTAGATCTAATAAACTCCTAACCTGTTTCTTCGTTTGAGGAACCGATAAATTTAAAATTTTAGATACCGTACTCGGAACAGTTTGAATACGTCCAGCCCCAATAATATGTCCCAGGAAGGTTATCTCCTGACATGCTATTTGCATTTCGTAGGTTTAGCGGTTAAATGGTTTTCCCTTAATATTTCCAAAACACATCTAAGCCCCGAAAAATGTTCCTCAAATGACGAACTAAATAAACATATGTCGTCAATGTATGTAATAATGTCTGGTCTACCTGATAAAATTTTTCGCATCATGTGAATAAAGGTAGCCGGAGCGTTCACAAGCCCAAAAGCATCACATTCCACTGGTAAAGACCTTGTGGAGTGGAAAACGCTGTGTAATATTTGGCCTTTTCGGTTAGGGGTATCTGCCAATAACCTTTAGTTAGGTCTATCTTTGTGAAAAGTGTTGCATTGGATAGACGAGGAAGTAAGTCGTCAAGAATGGGATGTGGTTCGCTGTCAGCTACGGTCTGAGCATTTAGTTTCCTATAGTCAACGCATAAACGAATGTTGTTGTCCTTCTTTCGGACAATGACTAAAGGTGGCGAAAATGGAGAAGTACTAGTCTCAATAATACCTAAAGACAACATCTGCTTAAGTTCCTGAGTCGTTTTGCTGAGAAAATGTAGTGGGACAGAATAAGGATGTACACGAATTGGTGTATCATCATTAAGAATAATGTCGTGACTAATCACTGATGTGCGACCAGGTACGTCGGTTAACACATCCGGAAATGACTGTAAGAGATCAGCAATCTGATGATGCTGTTGTGGTGTAACCGAAGAAGAGATGGTTACATCCCGCCAAGATTCTGTAGATTGTAATACCGGTACAGGTAAAGACATCTGTACCTCAGGAAAAGAAGATTCTTCTTCCTGTATGACTGATAGATTAGAATAGTGACAAGCTGGTACTAATGTGTCATCTAATTCGTGGAAAATAGATTGCAAGTGTTCTGGACGTGTGTAAAATTGTTTAAGCATGTTTATATAGTATATTTTTCTGTGTCCCTTAATGTCCAAGCCGTAGTCAACATCAGAAATCTTGTCAATAACCTTGTAAGGACCATTCCAAGATATAAGTAATTTATTGTCATTATGTGGAAGTAACATATAAGCCTCATCGCCTGGGAATAATTGACGTAATCGTCTAGTCCTATTTTGTAATGTTCGAACATTAGCTTTCGCAGCCTCAGAAGAAGCTGTTACCAACTGGCAAGATTCAATAATATTCTTACGGAGATTACGTACTCGTATGATGACTGGGTATCCTGACTCATCTCGGCGTCAATTAGTAAGTCTTTTATTAGTCCCATAGGACCTCTTGGTGGAGCGCCGAAAACTAATTCAAATGGAGAGAAGCCAGTCTGTTCATGTGGCACCTCTCGATAGGCGAACAGGACAGCTGGGAGTGCTCTGTCCCAGTCCTGAGGGTGTTTAACCATAACCTCATGTAATAGTTGTTTAAGTGTACAGTTAAGCCGTTCCACCGCACCATTGCTCATAGGATGATTAATGCTGCTAAGATTCCTATCTATGTACCACGTCTTCATTATTTCCGTCATAGTATCAGATATGAATTGAGATCCATGGTCTGACAATAACTTCCTATGGAAACCTACTCTAGAAAAGATAAGATGTAGTGCATCAGCTACATCTGCTGTAGTGGTGGTCTTCAATGGTATGGCTTCTAACCATCGTGTGCATAAATCAATGCAAGTGAGGACAAATCTATGTCCTCTGGCCGAAGGTAAGAGTGGACCAATGATATCTATGGCCATTTTGTCAAAATGTCGTACTGAGATATCACAAGCCTGAATAGGAGCTGTGTGAAAAGCTCCGCGTGCTTTAACTTCCTGGCATATAGTACAAGAGCGTACATACTGTGATATATCTCGTGAAACTCCTGGCCAAAATAATGAAGATAATACTCGAGATCGTGTCCGAGTATATCCCATGTGACCTGCACACTGTGAGTCATGTGCATGTTGAAGAATATAGCGTGTAAATGCAGAAGGTACCATGACTTGATGTTTTACTTGAGACTTGTCCATAAAACATCTGATTAGTATATCATTTTTAATTGTAAACCAATGTTAGTCTTTATTGCCTGAGGTAAGATTATCAAACTGGTTAACCAGAGCAAAAAATTTCTTTAAAGATTTGTCTTCCTTCTGTTTGATCGCAAAAATTGCTCTGTCAATAGGAGAATGAACCTCAATATCTACCTGTTTGTCAGGTTCCACCTTTTTAGTGTCGACATTCTCTACGATTTTAGTCTGAGCTCTAGTCGTCACTGCATTCCCAGTGCATAGATTGTGTTTTTCCCATTCAATAATTTCTTCTGGTGTACAATCTCTGCTGCCGTGAATACGACCAACCATAAGATCTGCAATTGGATTCTTTAACATACAGACCTTAACATTACCTGAAAAGAAAGGCGTATTAATATGAATTATAGCAGTGGGGTAGTACTCAATTGTACCACCAAAGGTCATACACCTAACATATTCGTTAGTAGCACAACCTGGATGGATCAGTAACTGTCAGACTCCAATGGTGGTGGATCCGGAATCTCTCAAAACAGAGACGATAGACCCATTTACTATTCCTCTGTTAAATATTAGAGAGCCTGTTCCATCATTAGCTGCAAGACCAACTTCTGGTAGAATGTGTCCGCAATTCAATACTGTCTCTTTTGCTTTCTGAAAAACAAGATTACAGTCTGGGCAACTATTTGCCACGTTATAATTCATAGCATAGCATGTGGACGAAGATTGTATTGGTTTATCATCATGTGGAACCCCTGGGGTCGTAATAGTAGTAAGTGCCGCCCCTATATTGTGATCATAATGTGACGATCTACGTGACTGAGACCGATGTCTAGAATAGTTATTAAAATTATTTTGTTGTCCCCCGTGGTGACTGTTGTGTCTAGATCTGGAGCCTTGATTATTCTTATTGCACCTCTTACCATTGTTATTAGTGTTAGAGTTGTATGATCGATTCTGATTTGTATTGTGTTGACCATTGTTGTACCTGAATTGAGGTGACTGATTCATATTCTGCTTTCTACCTCTGTTGACGTTCCCATATGTATTATTATTTTATATTGGTCATTGTGGTCATTATTCCTTCAGTGTGAATAATTCCTATCCATGCTATACGTTCTCGATCTATCCTTACCCTGGAATGCCATATTAGAAGCCACAGGTAGAGCTTCTCTTATTTGTGAGTTAGATATACTCGCGTCAGGATGTGCGGAGCAATAATTTACTGCCACTTCTTCTAATGCAGTAATGGTAGATGGTTTTCGTTCTTGTAGACAAGAAAAGAATGGTAGACTGATAGAGGATAAAACTTTATCCCTCAGTAACAAATCAACTAATTTATCATAAGATTTGTTAACACCTGCCAGTTCCACCCATCTGTTAAAGGTATTGCGTATATTCGCAATAAAACCTGTAAAGTCTTTATTGGACTCAGGTAGATGCGTTTTAAACCTAAGTCTACAGCCTTCCTCATATAAATGGAACCTTTTTAACAATAAAGCTTTTATTGCATCATAAGCCCCTGCTATTGTAGGATCAACATTCTCTGTTGCATTTAATGGTTCACCATCTAAAAATTCATTTAGTTTCAGTGCCCATGCGTGTTTAGGTAAGTTATTTGTTATGCATACCTGTTCAAACCGTGCTAAGTATGATGCTAGGTCGTCAAAGTTCAACTTAAAATGTTATAATTTAAAATTATAATAAATCTTGTTTTGATTGGATGAAGATCCATTATGTGTATCAGTATTATTATTTCCACCTGAAGCTACTTGAGCTTTTAAGTTTAATTCAGCCATATGCATCTGTATTAACTCTTTTTCTTGTTGTATTTTTCTTTCCTCTAATTCTCTTAATCTATTTTCTTTTTCAATTTCTTCTCTTTTCTCTCTAGCTTTTCTTCTTTCTTCTTTTTCCTCCCGTTCTGCTTCTTCTTTCTTTAGTGCAGCCTTCCTCTCTTCCTCTTCCTTCTTTAATGTAGCCTTCCTCTCTT
Source organism: Oreohelix idahoensis (assembly GCA_024509875.1). Classification (NCBI taxonomy): domain Eukaryota; kingdom Metazoa; phylum Mollusca; class Gastropoda; order Stylommatophora; family Oreohelicidae; genus Oreohelix; species Oreohelix idahoensis. The sequence goes on from JAMPIV010017465.1 coordinate 63,184, forward strand.
CCTCTTCCTTCTTTGCAATTGCCAGTTGCTCTTCTGCAAACTGCCGAAGTTCCTGTCCTTTGTAACCATAATCCTTCCCAATCTTAACAAAGTTGTCAAGAGTAGCCATATTAACTCAGTAATATGCCTCCTCAGTTCAATATTAAATTATATGTATGTGTAACAATAGATTAATACTCAATATAATCAGCTACAATATTTTAGTACTATTAGTTGTAAGTTTCACAACCATTTTGTTAATAATAATTTATATCAATAATGTTTACTCATTACATTATACCAATGTCTTATAAATTTATTAATTTATGATGCTGAATTTTTTTCATGCATCCACTAATCTCACTTATTAATTATGGGCATCTTCCCTCATTAATATCTTAATGTATTATATATTTATAGCATCTAATATAGTTTCCTAATTCATCACCTCCGCATGGTGTGATTACCAAGCATTTATTCACTAAAAATTATCTTACTTCAATAGGTTATCATTATATTATGGCATCATGCCCTAGTCATAATGAATAAAGAATAGTGTCTTGGGCCAATAGTGCAAATTGATGACATCACCTAAGTCATCATGTAATTTAATAAAAATTAATTAAATTAATTTACTATCTTATAGAGAATCAATTTATAGCAATATAATTACATTATTAATTTATGAAATGAATAACTACAATACACACAATAACCAAAGATTTACAAAACAGAAGTACGATACAAAAGTGACAATTTCACAGACATAAATGATTTTATGAACTAAGTAAAAGAATCGGAAGTACTGAAGGGTCAAGGAAAAACTAAGTCGAGATTGACCTACATACACGTAAACTGATGACGTAGACATGGACTCGTATAACGGTTCTTACAACATCTATGAAATAAGTGATAGAAAGAATTAAGAATGGACGTGATAGATTACAAACGTGTAACGAAAATAAATAAAATGAAACTTAGTACAGCCAAATACAACAGTAATATTACAAAACCTCACACCTAACATTTAAGGTCAAATACTTTCAAATGCAGACAAAGGTATCCATCGGCAGAATCTTCAATGGGGTTCTCTGCAAAATGAAAATATTTAACTGCCCTACAGATCGATCAAAACCGATTCGGTCGTCCTAAGAGACATAAAATCAGTTTTGATTCGCCTCGCCAACTACCCGCTTAAACCAATAACAAACAGACGGTTGAAAACAAATGTAACATGTACAATGATAGTAATTAGACATGCCTATGTAAAGGCGAAATGGACTAATGTATGCTTAGTTAACCGACAAAGGTTACAATGAAACTTATCTTTTTGTGCTCAGTTATCTACTCCGGTCAATGTCAGTATGCATTAACGGCATAGACAAGTGTCGTGAGTTGTCATTTATTGCTTGAGAAAGTGTTTTTATCTTGTTTAATTCCGTTGTCCACCTTGATTCAGTATTTTCGTTGAAGAGGACTGTGTTGAAGGCTGCCAACTTGACTTTCAGCTTATACGCACAGATTGATGACGTAGGTTTGACCTCTAGTTGTTATGCTTATTGGGTCATACTTTCGCACATCACGTGAGCATTTGGCAATTGTAAACAGTTCTTGGCAATATGAATGAGAAGTCGGTAACTTTGTTGAAGAAAAAATTTTCGATCCCCATAGAATGGGCACCAGTTGTTGAGTTGTTGATGTTTGTCCTTGCATATTAACGTCCAACTTAGTATTAATAAAGAGTATTCACAACCTCTGGCCCTGTCTTGAATTTTTCCTTGGTTCTCATTCATTAATTGAATTTCGTGCCTCAATCGTATATTACGTGAATGCTGGGTAGTACTGATTAACAATTCAATGATATCGACTTGAGAAGTCCAAGGTAGTGTGAGTCCACAAGATACAATTTATTACGGAAAACATATGTGACGAAATCATGAGCATTGTTCATAGTAAAAACATACATTAATCTGATTTCACTTGAATACATATTAGTATCAGTCCGTGTCCTAACGAATTAATGTCAACATAACATCATGGCTATATGCGCGCGCTGTTGTGGTTACAACAGCCGGTAATGAGCGCATGTGTCTTGACGAATATATATTAAGACTGATTAACGATCCTTCCATAATTCAGGTTATCTACTAACCTTATAATTCCATCCTTTATAATATCAATCTGGACTGACGCTGTGTCCTTATATAAAATTCTATATATTGCGGCAATTATGAAGCCTAACATTGGAAGGATGTGAGACACGTCTTCACGGCTTGACGATCAACGTAAAAAGGGTCCAGTATCTAAGTCACGAAGCGTGACCTTATCAACGTTAACACGTCACAATTTGACCGTGTAATTTGCGTTCACTAATCCGTGAAGTGTCAGCATCAATCTATATTAATTCCATCACCCTAAAATTGCGCACTGCCAACTATAGCAGACGACATCAATAAAAACACCGTAACAATTCCCTGCCCGACGGGGAAAATAAATCTATTAGATAGATTTTTATGAACTATCTTAATCAAACATCTCAAGCATTTAACAAAAACCCGACATATGGCCTACGATGTTCTGACTAGAACAGTGTCGTGGTCATGTCAATATTATACTAATCATGTAATATACTAACAGTCATGTTATACATGGATATTATATTAACCAAAGGAGTGTCAACTGTCGCTAAATAATTATCTCAAAATCTGTCGTGACTAAATAATGAAGTGTTATGTAAAGAAAATTATTCTAACTAATTAAAATTAAACTAATTAATCATAGTATGTGTGTAGGGTATGAATCCATTTAAAATTTAATCAAACAAAATGAAAGATAGTATCATAATAACAGAATTGAGAAGTAAAGACAAGTAAAGTGAAGGAAAAGATAAAGTATAAATTAATTTAGTTAGGTGTGTTTAAAATTAATCATGTGTATCGATTAATTACTAACTAATTAACTTAATGAATTACTAAAAGAAAAAGAATATTCATACATTTTATGTAAACATCTTAACTAATTTCATATAATATCTATCACATTCATAAATAAAATATTTAGAGTATTCAATTGTGTGATATTATTTTGTTTTCATCTTTTCTTTCTTTGATACATTTCATTTTTTTATTCTCACACTTCAACTTTATTTTATTCTTTATTAGTTTAATAAATATGAAACTTAATAATGTTGGGCATGAAGATCCAGCCGTCGTTATTTCCTTTGCGAATTTACGGAAAGTTCCATTGGAGAAGAAAGTTAATAATGTTCAACTAATGTAAACTTTCATAGCGTTGAATTAGTCATTTCAATTTCTGTAGCGTAACGGTATTTGTTCAGCCTGGGTTCGGATACTCTTCCCGACTATATCGTAACGAGTTGTAGAACGAATGGACACTAACCAAAGTCCAAACGTTAAAACGAACCATCGAAATATGTCTCTTGCTATAACCAATTTCTTTCGGAGAATGTATATATTGGTTGATTCACTGCCCAGTATTCGAAGTGTCATTCGTATGTAGGTAGTTCATATCATTTTCATCGCTGAAATACATCATCGTTTTAAAGTCATTCTTGTTCAGTATTACTTTTTGAAATTGTGGACAATTATTATTCGACTTCAGTAGGGTGTCTCGAAAGTACATCAGCCATTATATTTTCAGGTCCGGGTATGGCTTCGATGACAAAGTCGTAAGCTTGTAACAGAATAGCGAATCTGGCAAGTTTGGGGCTTTTGTGATTAGAGCGACGTAACAATGCCACCGCCTTCTGATCCGTTTGGATCACGAAGGGTGCGCCCAACAGGAACTTTTCAAATTTAGTGATCGCCCAAACCAGTGCCAGTAGCTCTTTGTCCACTGTCGAATATTTTGTTTCAGGCAACTTAAGTTTTCGTGATATATACAGAGTTGGATGAAGTATACCGTCGTGACATTGAAGCAAACAAGCTCCGATACCGTAATTACTGGCATCTGTACGCAGAAGAAACTTTTTAGAAGCATCTGGTAGCCTAAAAATTGGTGGATTTGAAAAGATTGTCAATATCCTGCGAAAAGTTTTGTCGCATTCGTCAGTCCATTTCACCGTCAACGGCATGTCTTTTTTTAACAATGATGACAAGACAGCCGTGATGGATGATAAGTTAGGTACAAATCTACTGTAGTATTGGACTAGATCTAATAAACTCCTAACCTGTTTCTTCGTTTGAGGAACCGATAAATTTAAAATTTTAGATACCGTACTCGGAACAGTTTGAATACGTCCAGCCCCAATAATATGTCCCAGGAAGGTTATCTCCTGACATGCTATTTGTATTTTCGTAGGTTTAGCAGTTAAATGGTTTTCCCTTAATATTTCCAAAACACATCTAAGCCCCGAAAAATGTTCCTCAAATGACGAACTAAATAAACGTATGTCGTCAATGTATGTAATAATGTCTGGTCTACCTGATAAAATTTTTCGCATCATGCGAATAAAGGTAGCTGGATCGTTCATAAGCCCAAAAGGCATCACATTCCACTGGTAAAGACCTTGTGGAGTGGAAAACGCTGTGTAATATTTGGCCTTTTCGGTTAGTGGTATCTGCCAATAACCTTTAGTTAGGTCTATCTTTGTGAAAAGTGTTGCATTGGGTAGACGAGGAAGTAAGTCGTCAAGAATGGGATGTGGTTCGCTGTCAGCTACGGTCTGAGCATTTAGTTTCCTATAGTCAACGCATAAACGAATGTTGTTGTCCTTCTTTCGGACAATGACTAAAGGTGACGAAAATGGAGAAGTACTAGTCTCAATAATACCTAAAGACAACATCTGCTTAAGTTCCTGAGTCGTTTTGCTGAGAAAATGTAGTGGGACAGAATAAGGATGTACACGAATTGGTGTATCATCATTAAGAATAATGTCGTGACTAATCACTGATGTGCGACCAGGTACGTCGGTTAACACATCCGGAAATGATTGTAAGAGATCAGCAATCTGATGATGCTGTTGCGGTGTAACCGAAGAAGAGATGGTTACATCCCGCCAAGATTTCGTAGATTGTAATACCGGTACAGGTAAAGACATCTGTACCTAAGGAAAAGAAGATTCTTCTTCCTGTATGACTTATAGATTAGAATAGTGACAAGTTGGTACTAATGTGTCATCTAATTCGTGGAAAATAGATTGCAAGTGTTCTGAACGAGTGTGAAATTGTTTAAGCATGTTTATATGGTATATTTTTCTGTGTCCCTTAATGTCCAAGACGTAGTCAACATCAGAAATCTTGTCAATAACCTTGTAAGGACCATTCCATGATATAAGTAATTTATTGTCATTATGTGGAAGTAACACATAAGCCTCATCGCCTGGGAATAATTGACGTAATCGTCTAGTCCTATTTTTTAATGTTCGAGCTTTGGCTTTCGCAGCCTCAGAAGAAGCTGTTACCAACTGGCAAGATTCAATAATATTCTTACGGAGATTGATTACGTACTCGTATGATGACTGGGTATCCTGAGTCATCTCGGCGTCAATTAGTAAGTCTTTTATTAGTCCCATATGACCTCTTGGTGGAGCGCCGAAAACTAATTCAAATGGAGAGAAGCCAGTCTGTTCATGTGGCATCTCTTGATAGGCGATTAGGACAGCTGGGAGTGCTCTGTCCCAGTCCTGAGGGTGTTTAACCATAACCTCATGTAATAGTTGTTTAAGTGTATGGTTAAGCCGTTCCACCGCACCATTGCTCATAGGATGATAAATGCTGCTAAGATTCCTATCTATGTACCACGTCTTTATTACTTCCGTCATAGTATCAGATATGAATTGAGATCCATGGTCTGACAATAACTGGGAAGAAGACATTATATATTTTGTTATTTCTCTCTTTTCTCCAGAAGCCTTATCTCTCTCCTTATTTTCATTAGTACCTTTATTTTTCTCTACTTTCAAATTACTCATTCAGACTCTGTCTAAACTCAGACATAATCTGCTTCCATACTCGCGACAAGCAGCGTGTCACGGGTTACCTCCTCTTGCTCTGCAGTAGTGGTCTAACAGTGGCCCAAAACCTAGAGTATCTAATGTGGGTCTTCAAAGGTGTCTACATTCGCACAAGATTACTCTTGGTAGAGTTGTAGATAGAAGGATAATGATGGTTCTACCTCGAGGGAGTTTTTACAAATTATTTCATAAATCAAGAATAATGCTGCACGGGTCAGAGCACGTTAACTTTTTATCTGACCCGATGCCTTTTGTGAAGATGTATATTGTATGATTTAGCTCGTTCAAGCCTGTTGGGAGTTACTTTGCATTGCTATAAACGCAGGTATTTTGTTTGTCGTGTGAGCAACGCTTCGTTCCCCAATGAGAAGCACAGAGATTGGCTGAGTGACAAGTTCGCGAATGGTGTGACAAGTTCGCGAAGCGTGTGCAAATAAAGAGATAGAGGGGGTCTTGCAAGGAATTGGGTAGAGAAAATGGGGGCATTCAAGTTTCAGCCGTTTAGCTGTTGAAAAGTGTATCTGGGTGTGTGTTTGGATGCCCATAAGATATATTCATGTATACAATATTCATTATATTGAAAGTATACAACTGTATTTCATATTTCATTATTGAAAGAATTGTTTCATACATACGAGTGACGATCTTAAAGATTACCAACAGTGCGAAAGCCTGAGTGACTATTATTATTGTTAATCCTGGTTGTGTACTAATTGCCTAACCACATCAAGGGGTCTATTGTGAAGTTCTTCATGTTTATTAAATGTATAAACCGTCACTCAGCAGTTATTACTTTCTTTGGAGACAGAGATGTGTGCACAAAAGTAAACTAATACTTGTTTGCCAGGCACTTAAAGAAAGAACCTGGACAGTAACTCTTGACATGACTATTTGATACTTATGAAACAAGCATGCAAAAGTTACAAGCGAAAATAATCCCGCAACAAAGCCCCCAGCTGATTTAATTCAACGAAATTCCTCTGATTATTATTATTATTGTTCTTAATGGCTCTTCAGATGTAGATATAACTACTGTATATATATCAAATTCCAGATTCACACGTGTGCAGTTCGCTCTGTAATAATTAATTCAACTATGACTTTGTCAAAATCCACATATACAAATTTAATGATCAATTAATTTGAAACAAATGTGAATAAATATGTCTGGTGATTATGAAAAAATAAGTTTCGTCATTGAAACTGGGTTTTAGGACTGGAATACAGTTCTTTGGTTTTGTCCTGTTAAAAATGGGACTTGCCAAAATGTTGAAGTGCCGATGCTGGTTTTCCGTAGATTCGTCTCCTGTGGTGAGGGGCACGTTTCCAGATCAGTTCAGGAAGTAATTTCTCCTGGTCAAGGCAAGAATCTTCAATTGTCGATCTCAAGCTTCGAACCACAAAGAAGAAGTACAGCAAATGGTCTCTCCGGGTCTTATCGCAAATAGTCTGGTCGCCGCCTGGTACTGGTACCACAAATTCCGCTGCTAAATATTTGTTTTCCTGATGTTAATCAGGCGCCTTTCCAGCTGTCCGTTAGCCTTTTGTTTTCTCAGATTTCTTAATCCCATTGAGCGTATATCATATCACTCATGTCATGTGATGAAAAATCACCAGTATGTCAGTTAATTTAAGGAAAAATGTGTGACTGGATAATTGCAGTGGTTTGTGCCTGAAGCAACATATTATGTCTACATACCTTCACACAATGATAATATGCAACTATACACATGTTCATGTAATTATCACTCATTCCCTGCTCCATTCGGAGTCTGGGGTTACCTCTGCTTTGGGTTCTTCCGTGTGAACTAGCATAAAGCAATCACCAGCGCTTGCTGTGGTGGTTCATGAATGAATTGTTTTACATACTGAAGTTGCCAGCCTAGTATGAATCTTTAACACCACTAATCATGTCAAATTCACAGCATAAAATTGATATTTTCAACTTACCCCAATAGGGATTATGCATTTCTAGCTCAGTAGAATAGTCTTGGCAACTTAACACAGATGCATCGAACACATGTCTGGAGTATTATTTCTATTTCAGAGTCCCTCTGTGACTTGTAAGTGGTCCTGTAGAATTCCGGGTTCCGTTTTAATATTGGCGAGTTTTCTGCTGATGTTCAGAGATGCTCTTAATACGTTTTGTCCGGTCCTATAAATTCAGAATCAAACTCTATTCTTTTATGGGGCAAGATCCGATCTGTCTACGTTGACAATTTCTGGAATGCAGTGCCGTATGTCAAACTTCTTCTACGTTATATCGTAGGTTCCAGGCCCACTCTTCCACCTGGCGTTTTCAACAAAACTCCCAATCAGCACGAATGTTTATTGGCGCCTCAAATTCCAGCCAATACATTCAAAAGTTCATCTTTTCCTCATGTAGTATTCTGTATGACTCAGGACTTTGAAAATCTCAAACAGTCATCCTCCGTATATGAAGTTGCTACATCCGGCAATTCTTAGTAATGTTTACATTACAACTTCTTAAATTTATCCTGATCATAACAAGTTTGTCCGCAAGTTTCCTTACATCATTCGTGTCTTTACGTGCCACCAGATTTCTATTTGACCGGCACTCCTTGTGTAAATATAGGCGGGGGCCACTCCACGAACATAACCTACCCAGCCAAGCTGGGAAGGGTATCAGCTCTCATGTAAACAAACACGACACGAAATGAATGAAAGGAGTGAAAGCATTGACACGAAAAATACCAATTACATGTCGTAAGGTAGGGATGTAGAATGTGCCAACAATTGAATAGTGCAATTATTTCATATGCAGAATAAATGTAATTCAATACTGCCGGAGAGGAGAAGAGAGCGCACAAATTATGCCACAGAGCAAGAATAAAGAGGGGGATGTCATGAATGACACAGGCAGAAACAATGATCAAGCAGATGACCACAGTTGACAATTTATTCCAAATACAGTAAAATCCCGTCATATGGCGTGAATTAAATTCAAAAGCACCAATACTTAACGCAATTTTATCTAATCAAATACTTGTGGAAAAATAATGTTAGGTGTGAACATCCGATTGTTCATCAGAAGATAAATAAGTAAATAAATAAATAAAGGTAATTAACAGGTACTGTTGGACATAAAAGACGACACCATTATGTTTTTCTGTTGTTTTAATCGTCCAAATTGTTCATAACATCACTGGGAACTTCAGATACTCATTCATTCATAACCCTCCACTCCCAAAGGAGCATAGGCCTTCAACAAACACCTGCCAAGTCCTCCTGTCACGTGCCATCATCTCAAGTTCTTTCCACGTTCTCCTCATCATTTTCACCTCTGTTTCCAGCTCTCTTCTCCATGTGCTTCTTGGTCTACCTCTGCCTCTCTTGCCCTGGGGGTTCCAGAACAATGACTGCCTTGTAATGCTATCAACAGGTTTCCTCAGTGTGTGTCCTATCCATCGCCATCGTCTTCTTCTCATCTCTTGTTCCACTGGCACTTGTCTAGTTCTTGTCCTCCGTTCCACGTTGGTAACCTTGTCATACCATTTTAATCCCTCTATTCTACGAAAGCACCCATTTATGAAAGTCTGTAGCTTTTTGGTTGTTGTCTTTGTTGTTCTCCATGTCTCAGAGCCATACAATAGGACTGACTTCACATTTGATTTGAAGATTCTTATTTTCGTGTTGGATCCGATTTCTCTTGATCTCCATATATTTCACAATGCAATGAAAGCTCCTCTTGCTTTTTGTATTCTTATATTTATATCACTGTCTGTCCCTCCAACTTTATCTATATTGCTGCCAAGATATGTGTACGATTCTACATCTTGTATTGGTGTTTCTTCAAGTTCAACCCTGTTATCATTACCTGCATTTATTCTCATTATTTTTGTCTTTTCCCAGTGTATTTTCAGACCCAATTGCTGTGACCTCTCATCGAGTGTTTTCAATTTGTCCTGCATCTGATTACGGTTATGGGACAGGAGAGCCAAGTCATCAGCAAAATCCAGATCATCTAACTGCTTAGTCAGAGTCCACAGGATTTCATTTCTGTTGTGTGGAGTCTATGTTCTCATAACCCGGTCTATTGCTTGTAAGAAAAGAAATGGAGACAAGAGGCATCCCTGTCGCATTCCTGTTCTTATCCCAAACGGTTATGTAAGCTGTCCTTCATGAAGAACTCTGCGTGACATGTTTTCATATGTTTTCTTTATTAAATTAATGATCTTCAGGGGAACTCCATAATGCCTCATCAATTTCCAAAGTGATTCTCTGTCTACACTGTCAAATGCCTTTTCGTAGTCCACAAATCCGATGTATAGTGATGAATTCAACTCCAGACTTTGTTCGACTATTATTCTCACATTTTACAATTGTTGTTACCTTCTCTTGTGTCTTAACCTGACTGTCGGTTTATTATTAGACCCATGTCTGGTTGTTTCCTTATATGGCTAGAATATGTCATCGTTTCTTGGAATGTTTGTAACCTGAGTTGAGGTTTATTCTCTGACCATATAAGGCTCGTTTTAGTCAAGTATCTTTGCTTGGTATGTGTCCAACATCGGCCCATTTGAGTTGAACTCAGGGGTCAAGCGCTTCTGCGCATGTGTCGAATTTAAGGTTGCTTGAGAAAGACTTCCGTTCCAGGAGTCTAACGAGAGTTCTGATCAGAGGGAGACGCTTTTTCAGCGTCCGGGATCATTTGTCGGGGAATATGAATGTCCTCTCGAGTTGTTAGTTTATCTAAAGATGATTTTCCCCTTTGTGATTCTAAGCGCCTGGAGGCGTGTAAGTTGTGGTGATTATTTCGGAAGAAAGGTAATTGCTCTTCATGATTATTATTTGTCGCCAGTTTTTATGATTGACATTTTGTAGTCTGCTTGCTAACCTTCCCCACTGGGCGGGAAAGAGTCTACTGCCTTAAGAAGTTACAGCTCACGAATCACCCTGTCTTCTATGCATCGGGTTAATGCATGCCCCAAGGGCTATCTGTTGGTTGAACTCTGTGCTCCGGCGGTATCACGTCAGTCAAGGTTTGACACCTTTGCTATTAAAGGAACTTAGAGGACATTACCTGAAGTACTCCAGAAGATATGTCTGTATTGCTGGGGTCAGAAAGGGAGAGTTGGTTTACTCCCCTACATCTATATATCTCGGCTGTAGTAGAAAAGGATGATGGTTTCAGCACCTGATTATATCTACAGTCGTTTTCTGATGTATTGATACCAATTATACTATTCACCATTACTATGCTATATGTCGTCAAGATCGTACTGACTTTGTATATGCTGATGAACATCTACTTTCCTGTGTCGTGAATAAATGCATGAAAACGTCACCAGCTGTTACCATTACTGACTTCCTCGTTGTGAGTCAAAGTGACGTCCTTGTGACCTGTGTACTGTAGTCCTGGTGGACCTTCATGTTCTATCAACACATCAGACAACCTACCAGACACGAGACACCCTTCCATACAGCCTTCAACATCCCCTGGTGTCTACAGAAGTATATTACCACCACACTTTGGTGACTACAAGATAATCACACCAACATTTTGTGGCCAATTCTACTCCTACCTTTTGGGTGGCCAATATTACTTACAACATTTTTGGTGGACAATAATCACCACTGCTACCCTGCGGTGGATTACAACAATAATACTTCAACAGCAACTTAACCAGATATCCTTCCTTCCATTCTGCTGGTATCTCTTCCTTTTCCCAGACTTTACCAAGTAATTTATAAAACATCTCTGTAGCCGTGTTGATATCTGCTTTGATGGCCTCTGCTGGAATGCCATCAGGTCCAGATGCTTTTCCATCTCTTAGGAGCTTTATGGCTTTCTTTATTTCTTCCTTCGTTGGTCTTTCACCGTTAATTTGTAGCTCTTCTTCTGCTCGCTGGATGTCCGGGTGGTTTTGTGGAGCTGGTCTATTGAGAAGGTCCTCAAATAATTCTGTCCACCTCTTCATTTGCTCTTGTATATTGCTGAGGAGTTTTCCATTTTTGTCTTTTATGAGGCAACTTGTTTACTTGTACTTCCCTGTTAGCTTCTTTGTGCTGTTATACAGTACTCTCATATTTCCTTTGGCTGCAGCATCTTCTGCCTCTCTTGCCAACTCCTCAATATACTTCCTCTTGTCCCTTCTGATACTTCTTTTTACTTCTCTGTTTGCTTCTGTGTACACTTCTTGAGCCTTAGCTGTAGAACTTCTGGTTTTACTTCTGTTTAAATCTGCTTTCTTGTTTTTCCTGTCTTTTATCTTATTGATGGTTTCTGTTGTTATCCATGCTTTTTGTTGTCGTTCCCTTTTTCCCAGTATTTCTTCACATGTCTCATTCCATACCGTTTTGATTTGCTGCCAATCGTCTTCTGTATTCTCTGCCTCTTCCAGCTGTTTGAGCACCTGAAATTTGTTGGCTATTGTAACAGCAAATTTGTCTCTTGTTTCTTGATTCCTTAGATGTCCTACATTAAATTGTTGTCTATAATTTTGCATTGCTGCATATCTCTTGAGTTTCATTTTTACTTTGGCTATCAGAAGGTGGTGGTCTGATGCCACATCTGCTCCTCTATATACCTTTACATCCTGCAATGATGATCTAAACTTCTTGTTTATGCATATATGATCAATCTGATTTTCTGTTCTATGGTCTGGTGATATCCATGTTGCCTTGTGTATTCTCTTATGTGGAAACATGCTTCCTCCTACAGCCAGTTAATTTGAAGCACAGAAGTTTGAGAATAGTTCCCCATTTTCATTCATTATTCCTAGCCCCTGTTTTCCCATGACTTCTTCAAAGCCGGTGTTGACCTATCTTTGCATTCATGTCCCCCATCAAAATTGTGATGTCTCTTCTTTTCACTTTTTCCATAATTTCCTGTAGTCTAGTATAAAATGCTTCTTTCACAGGCTCTTCTTTGTCATTAGTTGGTGCATAACATTGGATGACATTTACATTTATTTTCTTTTTAGCTGTTTTAAAAGTCATCATCATCATGTAGCATGTCCTTTGCAGAACGTCGCTCTCATCACAGCCCGCCTGAAAGACTCTCGATCTCTAGCCAGCCCTCCTGCCTCCTCCAATGTCATGTTCAAGGTGTCTTCAATGTCCTGTGTCCACCGTCGTCTTGGTCGGCCCGCTTCCTCGCCTTCCAGGTACCATACCCTCCATCACTGCTCTCTCTAAGCCACTATGGTGTTTAATGTGGCCAAAATATTTCAGTTTCCGGGACATGATATTGTTTATGAGCCAGTTTTCCTCGATGTTCAGGTCGTGAAGGATGTTTATATTTTTCTTCTTCTTGGTCCACGATATTCTGAGAATTTTTCTGTAACACTTTGCTTCGAAATATTCGATTCTTTTCTTTAATGTTTGAGTAATGGTCCATGATTCACATCCATATGCTGCTACCGGAAAGATTCACGTTCTCAAAAGTTTTACTTTTATTAATTTGCTGGTGTTATGCCATAGGTTCTTCATTTTATTTAACCTCTGCATTGCTATGGCCAGTCTCCTTCTGACCTCTTTTGAGCAGTCTCCATTTTTGTTAATTATGGAGCCAAGATATTCAAAATTTGTGACATTTTCAATTTAATCATCATTGATGGTAATTTTTGGTTGGCATCTTGTTTTGTCTGTGGACATAATCTTTGTTTTATTTTTATTTTTTTTTTGTTCAGAAAAAGGTTCTGATCGTCACTGTGTCTTTTGACAGACAGGATTAACTGTTCTAGTCCCTTGGCACTGTTTGAAAGAATAACTGTCATCTGCGTATCTGAGTTCTGGGATCGCATTTCCACCAATTGTGAACGGATCGCAATGTTCACATTCTTGGTCACTCCGAACTACTTTTAAAAGTAGATGTTATTATTCTGGGTCCAACGGCTTCCCATTCAATGAGTACTTGCTGTGCTTCTTTAGATAACATAAGAGCTACCACTTTACTGTGGTGTGAACTTTCGTCTTCATGTCCTGAGGACAGCACCAATTCACCTGTGATGAGTTTCTTCTTGTCTACCCCCTTCCACTTTGTTTCACACAGTCCCAGAACCTCGATTTTATATTCCCTCATTTCTGCTGGTACTTGTGCCACTTTCCTTTGTTCGTTGAATGTCCGAACATTCCAGGTGCCAAAGCTGGAAGTTCTCCTAGAAGAAAGAAGGTCAGTCAGTAACACAGACTCCTTTCGGCTTTCTCTGTGTTGCATCATACGCCTCCCTGCGAGAGGACCTTCCCCTGTCTTGGATGGCTGTGTTTTATTTTCTTTATTTGACTTGTCCATATTGGTTGAAGTTTTTGTGGTTTAAATTTTTTTACAGGATGAGGTAACCAGCCCCATGCCCGACCCTCCTTAGTCGCTTTCTACGACATGCATGGCAGCGAACAGTGTTACTATTCTTTGCTCCCCTTTCGGGCCCCGGTAGCGCACGGGTCAAACTTCAGATACTATTTGATCAAAACTATAATAGATCTTTAGCTCACTCAGAAGTTTTGTTATGATCTAAAGCCTCCTTATTCTTGGTGCACAAAATGACTCGTTGGAGGGAGTAAACGTCCGTAAACATTAAGTGTGGGTATTATACATCTCTAAACACTTGGATACGAAGATACATATTTAAACAATTTCGTTGCAATCGTCTCCTTGAAAAGATACAATTCACCTAGGTGGTGAGAGTGATAAAAGTTATCAACATTGTCTTCCACTTTTTTTTTTTTTTTTTTTTTTTTTGTATTGCCGTATTAAAAACCAAAATATTTGTTTTACATCCGATGTCAAAGTCTGAACATGCACGCCGTTCATATTGCGCATGCACACCAACCTTTGCGCACTTTTCTTTGGCGAGTGTAACTATTATCGCGAGCGTTACGAAGGCTTCTGACAGGAAAAGCTGGGATTTTATATATATGATGATGGGAAGAGTGGAGTAAGTCAGATGAAAACTGGATTAACTACCAGCAAGTCAACATCAGCCTTGGCAGAGAGTGTAGAACGTGGGGCAATGGGAACGTAGAACTTGAAATTAATCAGCTGATACTTGATCATGTCGGCGATAATGATGCCATAATGTATACGGTTGGGTCTGTGATCCGTGGCGAAAAATCAGGTGGGGCATCTCTGCTAGAGTAAAGGGCAGAATCGTCGCCGAATATAGCGGGGCGTACAAGATAACATCTTCCAGCATGATAATGTAGGTAGAGGCCGCAACTGCAGCCTTAAAGTGGCTAACTTAAACTTCAGTAACAAAGGCAGTCATTGTGTCAGACTCTCAGTCCACGCTTCGAAAGGTTCAAAATGGTTCCATGAATGGAAAACCTCCATAGAAGCTTCGAATCTGAAGGGGCTGTTGTGGATCTACTGTCCTGGTCATGCAGGGGTACGCGGTAATGAGACAGCTTACAGACTAGCATCAAGAGCACCAACAGTGGGGACACTGGAAATGGATAAGGGAGAGATACTGAGAACAATTAATGATCACCTGTTAGAGAATGACACTGCAAGAGATGAATCCTCTAGATTAAGACTGTTGGAATTTGGCATCGCATTTGGCTAGCAAAGATGTGTGACCGCGCACTCTGGAAATGGGGATAAAGATACGTAGAGTTCATGTAATAGAGCACTATGAGGGTAGATATTAGAGAGTTACCTTTTCTTGGTTATCAAGGATGGCCGTGGATTTTCTTGTGAAAGGCTCGTCTGTCTTGACAGGCTAATTGCCTGAGGTATTGATTCAGACAGGTATTGGTAAGCCCAGGTTCTTAGGCCCTTGCTTTAGGTTGGAGACGTATTAGTTGTGGAACAGTAGAACTCTCAGAAAGCTCTAAAGTGTCAATGTGTCGTATATTTTCAATACGGTAATTAAGATCACTTTTGGTCCCTCCTGAATAGGACTGAATAGGACTAGAACAGGTGATAGCTCAGTGGGAGATAAGGTAAAGAAATAGAATTTCACAAGTGAAAGGGTGAAAGATAAAATCTGTCCCTGGATTTGATAGATAATCAAATCCGCCTATCGATTACGACTAAGAGTTCAGATCAGACAGTTTCCTATAAATATATATATATTGATATATTTAACCACTCACATACACACACACAGAGATAAGTGGCGACGATTAGACGCACATACGTGAAAACTATATCTTTGAAATAGGGATCGTTTTTGAACAAGCTGACCGCCTCACGTAGATTAAATTTATGTATATTTTTATTTGTCAAAAAAAAGAAACTTTACATCGACAATATTGAATATCAAATCAAATACAATACACATAGGTTAAGAATTAATTAAAGAGATAGACTCATAGGTGTAATCCTTTCCCCCTCTGTTGCCAAGATCCCGTTATAAGAGAAGTTATTGCCCAAAGAGTCACAGATTTATACGCTAAGGTCCAAGGTTTCCCTCTCTCAGTAAAGAACAGCGTTTATATATATATATTAATAATTATTATTCTAAGAGGAAACAGCATTAGCAAAAAACTTGCATTCCAGAGAAAATACAAAGTTATTACATGGGTTATATCATAAACGAATTATTCATCCCTGTTATTCTCTCGCTCTGACAACATGTGATCACAGAAACAAGCACTCTCTTACCTAATCGTTGCCTTTCATAACATCTGGAACAATTGTTAAGTCACTCACAGACCATCCCAGACTTGAGTTTACTGGCGAACCAAGCCCCAGTTTCTCCAAAGACTAATTAATCAAATGTTGGGAAACGATTGCTTCACGGTTGTAAATAGGATGCTGATAATGTCACTTCAATTTTTGTCCAGTTAGGAAAATACTTATGATATCAAATGTTCACAGGGTACGTTAGCTTGGAATCTTCAATCGTTAAATTGAGTGTCAGGTACATAAATCGGTTTAGGGTAAATCTCCTTCACAACACAATGGTCGTTATATGGGTAATGTCAATGTTATTTTAGTCGCCACCACAGGCGAAGTATATATGAACTTGAGAAAGAAATCTGGATATTCTATAAGTCCAATATCATTGATTCTTAATATTACTTTTGGGCCGGTACTCTGTCTTTTTCCTGGGTGTAAAACACGAGGCCAGACAGGTCACTTGCAAAACCCGGTAATTATATTCATAATGTTCTTTAAGTAAAGTTCTTCTCAGTTACATAGGTACTGAAAGCCGCTGGTAAGGTTTAGGGTTTTTGACCCGAATACTGTATAGGGAAGAAAAGAAAAATACTCAACCCTAATAGTATACCAAATCCTACGCGTAAATAGAATATATATTCACCTCGGCCGTTAACTTAAATTAGAAACCACAAGCTTAGAGCTAGTCTCATCGTTAAAACTTCCGTGAAATAAATTCTAGTCATTTAAAAAAAATCATCATGAATTAGAAATACATATAAATATATTTAGTCAATACTCTTGAGACATCAGTGCATTTACTTAGTTAAACTATTCTCTTGCTGGTTACTAGCAGTTTAATTAAATTTATTTATAGCTGAATGAGTTTTTAGCTAGAAATTATAATTTATTTTGCTATCCACTGTAACACAATAAACTAGAGAAATTAACTGACTTAACATTCAATCACTCTGCACAGAAATTAAACTAGTGAAAATGAAATAGGCTATTCACCACTTAAATCACTCAATACTACTCTATATATATATTACCTCCAAAACAGAACTACAGGCTATCACCACGAAACTGGGAACTACACTTATACAGGTATTCTAGAACTCAGCTAGATGTCGAGAAACTAAGAACTTCACTATACACGGTATTCAGAACGTAGGAAGCTGTCTACTGACTAAGGAGTACTGAAGTGAATGAAGTCTAAACTGCTCTGGTATAAATATATCTCTGATGAAAGGAAAATGATTCACTATCATCGAACCCCAATTACCTGCCAGATGTTCGCACCTACGCCCGGATTTACATATTTCCTTACTCATTCTACAAATCAGGGAGATTTCTCACCCAGAACCGAAACCAGATTTTACACCTGCAGTAAATTCTCTCGATCTGATCAGATATCGGCAATAAAACTTCCAGGGTGCGTTTTACACCTTCTGCTTCATATATTCGTTAACAATCGAGCGTATGCGAAAAGAAGGTAAAAAAGCGAAAAGGAGGTAAAAGACAAGTGTAAAATAAAGAAAAGATATAGAAATTTATTAATCATAAATCTCTCTGCCACACAATGCTAACTTCAACATATATATTAGATAAGTCCAACGTCTCAATAAATAAACTCTTTATTGTCGATACAAAGATTATGGACTCATTTCCAATTATTCGTGCATTTCTGTGCAAATATTCTGCTACATTCAATCTCTAAGCAGAGTTTTCTTCAAATCTTGCCACATATATTCTAGAAGTAACAATATGGTTACTTTCTCTCTCCATCTTTGCTCAGTATTGATTCTTGGTGGGAACCTTGTACTGCTTAGGTTGTATGCATGTCGGTTTTATACAGTCGGTCCTGGAACCAATCTCCCGCGGATACCAAAATCCGCGGATGCTCAAGTCCCTTATATAAAATAGCGTAGTACTGTATTTGCATCTCTAGATTACTCATAATACCTAATACAATGTAAATGCTATGTAAATAGTTGTTATACTGAATTGTTTAGGGAATAATGACACGACAAAAAGTCTGTACATGTTCAGTGCAGACGCAACCATCGTAGGCCTAACTACATAGTACACGTCAGCAACAACGTTAACATTTTTCTTTCTTTCAACACTTACAGATTGCTTTCGTTTAATGACCTGAAAGAGAAATACATTGAATAAAATTAAAACACATAAATATATAAATTAAAAAATAATATGGTATGAAATCAGTTTTACATGTAAACGGTACACATGAGACAAGGGACGTTTCGGGTTTTACCCTTCGTCAGCCACAGTTACGAACAGGTGACAAGGACAAGAACTACATATAGGTACTACAAAGATCTATGATGATGAGGAAAACGTCAAATGAGCGATACAAGCAGATGAAACCATGGTGATGAGCGAAACGATAACAGTAATAATGCAAGAAAATCGTGAATCCAGAAAGACATGTCGAAACAAGAAAGTAAATAATCAACGAAACGAAGACAGAAATGAACAACACTATTAAAATGAGTAAAAAATCCCTTAGCTGGATAAAAAAAAAACATTCAAAATGGCTGAAAAAAATAAGGCGTCATGCGGAAGTGACGTAGGAGCTAGTGACGGCTAAGAACAGATAATTGAGGAAACGAAACAAAACAAAGCAAAAACCAGGATAGATAGGAAAATAACGACAGAAGCCACCAGAATTATGCAAAATGATGTTGGACATTAATGCCAGCAGGAGCTAAAACGCCCATTTGAAAAAGGAGACGATTCTCCAACGAGAAGCGAGTTCGGTCGTCGCCGATACATGAACGGAGGGCAGTGACATGAATGTCATGGATACCGGAATGGTCAGGGCTGTAGAAGTGAAGGGCCACCGGTAAATGTTTGCCATGATGGATGTCATTCAAGTGCTCCTGAAACCTGTCTGCCAAACGTCTGCCAGTTTCACCAATATAGGTCATGTCACACCTCTTGCAGATGATAGCATAAATCAGGTTTCTGGATTCGCACGTGAAAGACTCCCCAATGGTAAATTTACTGTTCGGAAAGGAGATTGACTGCGTTTGGAGTACAAAAGGACAGGTCTTACATGTGCGGCGTTGGCACGGTTTAGTACAAAGTGAGAAGGACTAGTTTGTCTCAAGCGACTATGCACAAGAATATCCCTAAAATTCTTATCCTTACGATATGCCAACAAAGGGGTATCACGAAACAACTCTCTTGTATCAGGATCGGAGTGGAGAATAGGCAGATGACGGAACAGAATTTTTTTTCACCTCCAAACAGTGAGGGTGGAAAGTTAAGACAAGTTTGAGTCTGTCAGATGTAGTCGTAGGTTTAGCAGTAAGTGCAACATGACGAGTAACGGGACTAATGCGATTAAGGGCATCAGATAGGACTCTTTCAGGATAGTGACGTCGGCGAAAAAAACTCGAGCATTTCTTGAGCTCGTTCACGGAAATCATCTTCATCGTGACATAATGACGTAAAGCGTGGAAGTTGGGAGTAGGGAATGAAATGTTTGCAGCTGAGAGGGTGAGAAGAGGTGTAAAGAAGGAAACCATGAGCATCAGTAGGTTTATAAAAGACAGAGGTAGTAAGGCCAGTAGGAGTAATATTGACAGTAAGGTCAAGGAAGTTAACTGAAGTGGTAGAAATCTGAGAAGTGAATTTGATGGCAGGATGGAAAATGCCAACATAGTCAATGAATCTACGGAGGTTAACTTCAGACATGTCTGTGACACCAATACCATCGTCGATATAGCGACGGTAAAACTCAGGTAATGGTCCATCGTAACTTTGAAGCACCAAATATTCAAAGTGACCCATGAAGAGGCAGGCATAACTCGGGCCCATTTTGGTGCCCATAGCAACGCCACTAATTTGATTAAAGAACTGGCCATTAAATTCAAAAGAGTTGAGAGTGAGAACCAATTCCGCAAGGCGAAGAAGAGAGCCGGTGCTAAAAGTAAGGTCAGTGCGTTTGTCGAGAAAAAATTGTAGTGCTTTAAGGCCATCAGAGTGTGGAATGGAAGTATAAAGCGAACAAACATCCAGAAGGAAAAGACGGTAAGTGTGGTCAGGTGTGAATTGGATGGAATCAAAAGTAGTGATAGCATGGGTGGTGTCCTTTAGATACGAAGGTAGATTGGCCACTAAGGGTTGCAAAATACTATCCAGGAAATCAGAGATACGTTCAGTGGGACAAGAGCAGGCTGAAACAATAGGTCGACCTGGATTGTCAATTTTATGAACCTTAGGAAGCATGTAGAAGGAAGGTTTACCTAGACTACTATTAAGAATATGGAGACATGGCACTAGAAGGAAGGAGGTTATCTTGGATGAGATCACGAATAGTAGCATGAACAGTAAGATTATGGCGGACTGTGGCATCCCCAGAACTGGGTGAGTAAAAGGTGGAGTTACATTGTTATAGGAAGCTGTTTCTTCTTTTTCTTTGCAGCATCAAACAAATCTTGCGGTGGTTGTAGGCATGTTGTTATCCCTCGGGTGACACGGAGGCTTCGTTTCATCGAAGGATCGTACTCCCGGATCAAATCCTTTAACACTTGCGCCTGTTGAAAAACTGCTGCAAATTTTTCAAGTGTCCAAATTGATGGCTGTGCCTCCTGTAAATCTTCTACATCATGATTATCATCTGTAGCTCATTGCATTATAAGAGCCATTTTTTCAAATTCAAGTTTTGCTTTTTGAATTTCTGGAATTTTTTTTTTCGAATATTTTCGATCCGCGGTTTTTTTTAATCCGCGGATGCGGAACCCCCGATACGGAGGGCCGACTGTATACTGAAATTTCCTACTACAAAATAAAGTTCAATGCAAAACCTAATTCTATTTCAAAACACTACTTACGGGCACTATAAACCCAAAAGGGTAAAGCACCAGAGAAACATTTCGGTTAAAATCATCTTCTTTTCCAAGCTCCTAGCTACCAGCCGCTGATCTAAAAAATCTTTGTAACTATAAGTTTTTCCACACAAGGTTTGATGACGTAATTGGTTCATGTTTGCATAGATTGATGACGTCATGGATTCATGACTGGTGTTCATTCCACTTGCTAGTCTTATTCAAGTACTTAGTGAATTAGTCTTGCTTAAGTCCCCTTAATACAATCTATCAGATGATGGCACGAGTAGTGCTAAAAGCAACGTAGTAGGCCATACGGTCACAGATGGACGTATGAGACGATGCATCCGTCGTGTTTATAACTTTCGAGCTACAGGAACAGTTAGCATTCACACTCTTTGACATTTGCTGAGGGATACTAGGCACCTATGGGTTTGCCCGGAGTACAATGATGACGATTCTGTTCAACAATAACCATCTATGACTGCCCTGCTGGTTGATAGTAATTCAACTACTAAACTGTAAGTTCTCTCTCAGACTGTGTTTTATACACTTTATCTTTGACAAAATTAACCTAACCTTTTTGATGGCCCAAAGGAAAGAACTCAAGGAGCTGACAATGAAGGAAAAGGTTGATCTTCTACTTTTTATGGAAAGCAGCAGCCAAAGAAAGACGGCACAACATTTTGGGGTTAGCAAGACCACAGTTAGCAACATCCAAACACGTAAACATGAGTACTTGGAGAGATGTGGTAAGGAAAGTGGAGATCTACAGCGGAAAAGGAGGAAAACTCCCCTAGATGAAGTCAATGAAGCCACATTAAACTGGTTCAAACAAATGAGGGCAGTTAACGCCCGAATCTCCGGGCCGATGATTCAAGAAGTTGCTAAAAAATTCGCAAGGGAATTCGGGATGGCAGAAGATTTCCAAGCATCAAGTGGTAGGCTCGAGAAATTTAAACTGCGACACGCGATCTCCCAGAAAGTGTTGTGTGGTGAATCCAATGAAGTTCCAGTAGAAGCTGTGGAAGAGTTCATCAAAAATTTTCCTTACTTCGCCAGAGGCTTCAAAGACGACGACATCTTTAATGCTGATGAGTGCGGACTCTTTTTCAAGGCGATGCCTGACAGCAGCCTCGCCATGAAGGGTGACAAATGTAAGAGCGGAAAACTTTCCAAAGAACGTTTCACAGTTACGCTTTGCGCTAGCTCAACCGGAGAGAAACTAAAGCCCTTGGTGATTGGTAAATCGGCAAAGCCACGCGCATTCAAGAACCTGAAGCCCGAAGACCTCCCCGTCAATTGGAGATCAAACAAATCCGCATGGATGACTGGCTCCCTATTTGAGAAGTGGGTAAGGGGCATCGACCGAGAAATGAAGAAGAAGAAATGGTCTATTCTACTGACAGTAGACAACTGTCCTGGCCACCCACAAGTGGAACATCTCACAAACGTGACACTGAAATTTCTGCCTCCAAACACGACCTCACAAACCCAACCTCTTGACCAAGGCATCATCAAAACATTTAAAATGCACTACCGGGCCCAGCTCATGCAGTGGGTCTTTACTAAAACACAGATCTGTGGTCCGCCTGTGGAAGCAACTTCATCCGCTGCATCAGTTAACGCTCTGGATGCTGTCCTCTGGATCAGTTCTGCTTGGAATAAAGTTCAGCCGGAAACGATACAGAAGTGTTTCAAGAAATGTGGATTTGTCACAACCCAAGAGCATGACGTTTTAGCCCCATCGGACAGTCCATCGCCAATGGCAGAATTCGAAGGAGTAGATTTTGAAGGTTTTGTTGCAATGGATGATGATGTGGCAACCTGTAATGAACCTGATCCAGAAGGAATTTTCCAAGCGATATTGACCGAAGTACAGACAAGCATAACAGTGCATGAAGCAGCTGGTGAAGTTGAAGAAGCAAGTGACGATGACACAGAAATTACAGAGACTCCAAAAGAAGAGGCTGTCAGGCATCTGATAATGCAGTTGAGGTCATTTGCTGTGGAAAAATGCCCAGATATGTTGAGTGGTGTAGCCAGCGTTGAGAGTGCTTTCTCCGCTTATGTTTGTAATAAGAATAAGACACAGACCAAGATTGACTCCTTTTTTCAGAAAGAATGATTAAACCATGATAAAACAGATGTTGATGATTTGATGTTGTGATTATGTATGATTTCGTATGATACTGTATTCTCCAATATAAGCTGTTCAAGGAAGTAACGTATCAGAACAATAGGCCTCATTCCGTATGTTGACCACCTCCGTATGTTGACCGGTTTTCTACAGTTCCTTGGGTGGTCAACTTATAGAGGTTCTACTGCATTTATATTCACATCCCAGAAGCCTTAATTCTTTTTTCTAATTGTTAGTTTATTGTCCTTGTTTCTACACTATACAATAATGAAGAATATATATAGCATGTGATGATTTTCTCAGTTTGAATTTGCGAGTTAGTTGTTTAGATCAGTGCTTCTCAAACGGTGTGCCGCGCGCGCCTATCAAAGTGGTGCCGAAAAAAATCGTAAATTGACTACATGAAGTAAATTTTAGTGATCATGTAATATAAAACTGATCTTACAGCATGAGTTTATGCAATAATGATTGGAGCAATTAACTGCTTTGAACCAAAATACATATGCTTCAAAATTAATTTAAACAGTTAAGAGAAAAATCAAATTGAGAGTTTTCTTTATTCTAAAGTACTCACAAATGAGTATGTTTGATTTAGTGTAAATCACTGCAATTGTTTATTCAGGCGCGGGGTCAGATAGGTGTGCCGCAATTTTTTTAGAAAATTGAAAAGTGTGCCGTGAAAACAAAAAGGTTGAGAAACACTGGTTTAGATGTCAGTATTTGTCTCATGTTGTTGAATGTAGCTTTGGCCATTCCTATTCTCTTCTTCATTTCTGTTTCGCATCTGCCACACAACAACCCGTCCTAAAATGGGGGGGGGGGGTGAAAAAAGGTAGGTATTGTGTTATTTGACTTATGACTTAACAGCACTTTTGTAACAACAGTATTTGTTAATGCACCGTTATCGTTTAACTTGTTCGCCTATGTAGCATGTGCCCTGAACTTATACTTTAAGATTGTCTGGGTTCCTTCCTCGCGTGAGCGCTGCATAAAGTTCACCGAGATAGGAGCAAAGTCTGCTTCCGATAGGTATACACCTACATAATAAAATGATTGCCCCTGTCCTTTGTTGATTATTATGACAAAAGCTAAAATCACAGGAAATTGACGATGTCTCAAGGTGAAAGGAAGGCTGGTATCGATTGGCTCTAAAAGTATCCGTGGAATGTAAACTCGTCCGCATTAATTACAAACTGGATGATTTCATCATTAATGAAGCGCCTTTACAACTCATCTTGTCCCATTCAGTAGACTTTCATTTGCATCTCAGCAGCACGATGAACGTACAAATTTCTAGCTTTAGTGGGTGTGGAGACATTGCATGTAGTTACTGCGGATTCAGAAATTAAACTGGAAAATCTATTTATCGTTAGGGTCTGAATACACGAGACATAAACATGTTTAAGAAATCTAAAACCACTGTGCTTTCCCATAAATTTTATATCGGTTGAGCTACGCAATGTTTTTTTTTTTTTTTTTTTTTTTTTTTATTTAAAACAAAAAGTTCAGTCCTCTGTCTTAAGTTTGAACGGAATGTAACAGTTAAAAAACATGAAAAGGTAATACCTGGTCACTGTCGTAGATTTTTGATAGGGGAATTAAGACTTGGGTTGGTCCCTTCTGATTAGATTAGAATACGTGATAGCCCCAGTGAGAGATGATAGTAGAAATAGATTTCCACGAGTGAGATGGTAGAAGTTTATAGAGGCTGTCCCGGAAAGCGAGAATCTTCTCTCTCTCCGCCTATCTTCTACAACAGATCCAGAGGAGTCAGACAGTCTATAAACTATATATATTAATATATATTACCACTCACGTGCAAACACACACACAATTGACGACATGTAGACACACACACATGGGGAAACTATAACAATGATTATATAGATATCTGGGAACGAGCTGACCCGACACACTGATTAAGTTCAAGGGAATTTTTAATTATCAGAAAATTCCATCACAACACATAAAATTACATCGAAGCATATACAAATAGTCAAAAAAGTCAATAAAAATGCTACAAGAATGATAGACCCACAGTATGATCTTATCCCTCAAGGTATGCCCACAGTCCTGTTAGAAGAAAGTGATAGCCCCAAGGAATCAAGGATACATTAGCGGTATTCTAATGATTTTCCCCTTTTAAAGGTATGAACAGACTTAGATATTAGTATGATCTATCCTAAGGAAAAGTATCTTGTTGCAACAAAAAAACTTGCATAAAGAAATTACAAAGTGGGTGAAATTTGGTATACCATAAAAGGAGTCACTCGTTCCTGCTTTCTCTCGGTTCATTCATCAGGGCCATGTCTCACACAACCTTACCTACAATTGTGCTGCTGTTCGCCGTCTGGCGCACGTTATGACACAATCTGTTTTATCGTTTGATGAAGCGGATACCCAGCTCTGCAGATCTTGGTTTCATCCAATTTGTCCGGGGAGCGTCCTCTTCAGGCGATCGTTTCTTTTTTTCCAGATTTAAATTAGCGTCACTTTATCAGCTCAGGTAAGAATTAGTGTCAGCGGGTTCACAGTGTCAGAATCACGAGGTTTCCACTACTTAGGGAAAAATGTCAGGTTTGAAACTTTCGATTAAAGGTAACCTTCTTGGTCACACCACAAGTTGACAAAATTTGCGGAACGTTACTGTTTGTAATAGTTTACTTGCCACAAGGGCTGAACTGTACTTAAGTTTTCTCAGGAAGAATAAAATCTGGCGCAATAGGCCCGTTATGTCATTTCACCTTTAAAGTTCTTGTAAAGATTTTACACCAAGTCTTTTAAGGAAAATGTTTTAGTTCTTCTCAGATATTACTCATCAGTACTTAACGCTGGCAAAGTTTGGGTTAACCCCAGTTTTCTTCATCCGCACAGAACTACAGATTAATACCACGAACTAGAATCATTCAATATAATAGTAGTCTAGAACTCGGCAAAGATTGTCCAGAAACTAAAGACTTTTTAATACACAAGATATTCTTCTAACCTGGCGATCTGTCTACTGCAGATTTAGGAGTACGAATGAAAATCTAGTTTCAAACTCTGGTTAATATCTTAAACCAGACAAAAGATCCCACTATTTCCAAAAACCCGATCTCTCTCCTTTCCTAACACCTACGTACCTTAGACGCTGGACATAACATGCCAAACGCGTCTTAGACACCTCACGCTCCGAAACATTCTGAGAGTGCCGTGACAGAGGAGAATACCAGACAAATGTTTCATTCTGCGCCGTGCAGATGTCGGTTATCACACCTCACGCCGGAGAAACGTTCGTGTCAAGTGAAAATGCTAGACCAGAAGTCTGCTCCTATGTCTGAGTATGAAACATAATCGCACATCTCGTCTGACTGCAGCGACTGACACGTTATATAATAACATTCGTGTGCGTTTCTAAATGAGAAAAGAAACAGGCAAAAGTTTGAATGGGAAAATATTAATGTTTATAGTCGCAAACGTACGAATGCGAAAAACACAGGAAAAGGTTAAAAGAGCGATAATAAAGTGGAGGACACGGGTAGAAAAAGAAAGGAAATATAGAAAATTTATTGATCATAATCTCTATGCGACAGTCACACCTAACGACATATCTGCTGGGAACCTGTATATTAATCGAAATCGTTCACTGTCAGCATTTAGTTTCATTGCACCTTCCTTCAGTTCCTTTCCTTACTCACTCACTCGCTCGCTCACTCACTCACTCGTTCAATTTTTCACTCATTCATTCATTTACTTACTCAGCCAGTCCGTCGATCAGTCAATGTTTCAGTTGATCAAACATCCGTTTATTTACATGCACCCAGTTACTCGATTCATTTCTGACTTAATCATTCATTCACTTCAACAATCCCACTCACTCACTCAGTCATACTAGTCAGTAACTTATTAATTCACTAACTCACTCAACTGTACACTAATTCTAAAACTATCACCATCAAGACCTCAACATTCCTCTCAGCTTTAGACGAACGATATATGACAGCTTTGCTCTGTGTTTTAGACAAACAGTATTTGACAACCTACTCTTTGTTCCAGACAAACAGTATTTGACAACCTATTCTTTGTTGTAGACAAACAGTGTTTGACAGCCTATTCTTTGTTTTTGACAAACAGTATTTGACAGACTATTCTTTGTTTTTGACAAACAGTATTTGACAACTTATTCTTTGATGTAGACAAACAGTATTTGACAGCCTTTCCTTTGTTTCTGACAAACAGTATTTGACAGCCTATTCTTTGTTTTTGACAAACAATATCTGATAGATTTGCTCTTTGTGTTAAACAAACAGTATTTGACAACATATTCTTTGTTTTTGACAAACAGTATTTGACAGCTTATTCTTTGTTTTTGACAAAAAGTATCTGGTATCCTTGCCTTTGTCTTAGACAAACAGTATCTGACAGCCTTTTCTTTTCTTTGTTTTAGATTAATAGCATTTGTCAGCCTATTCTGTGTTTTAGACTTACAGTATTTGACAACCTATTCCCTGTTTTAAGCGAACAGTATTTGACAATCTATTCCCTGTTTTAAACGAACAGTATTTGACAACTTATTCCCTGTTTTAAACGAACAGTATTTTGCAACCTATTCCCTGTTTCAAACGAAAAGTATTTCACACCTTATTCTCTTTTTTAAACGAACATTGTTTGACAGCCTTGCTCTTTGTTTTAGACAGACACTGACTCACAGCCTATTCTCTTTTTTAGACAGTGTTTGACAGCCTTGCTCTTTGTTTTCATGAGAAAAAGTTAACTCAGGCGCGGACCTCTGAGAAAGTGTAACAGCGTGGGTAAGAGAAATTCGGCTAGAATTACATTTTTATGAGATCGACTTTTGTGATTGAAATTAGATTTGTAGTCTAAGGGGAATAATTCGTAATACATTGAAGAAGAGGACAATAGTAAGGTTGACGTCCCTTGATCAGTATGTAGTGCGGCTGACCTTGGCCGAGAATTATAATGATAAGTTTTTCTGTTTTGTTTTTCCGAGTGAGTTCGGCTACGTGTCTATAAATTCAAGTGTTTAGGAGATGTTTTGTGAGAAACGCTGTTCTTGAAGGTTCGGAAATAGTTGTCGTGGTAAATCGTTGTTCTAAATTAACTCAGTCAGATTCGAAAAGCGATAGCGTTAAGAGCTAGTTTAGGTTTTCTCCCAAGTGTAAAAAGTTATCATATTAAGAAGTGGCAAGCTGAATTGGGAGTTTTCATCGAGTGATAAGCCAAAGGGATTTTGGTTGATTCTGTGGTGACAGAAAAGTTATAACTATCACCCAGACACACAGCCGCTTGTACGCCACAATGACAGTTAGTTGCATGTATTCTGTGGACAAGATGCCAGTGTTGCCAGTACAAGGAAATGTGAGTATTTTCGAAACAATTGGGTACGTTGAACATTTACGAGTCTATTACTGGTAGTGCAGAATAGTAGACAAGTTGACAGACTAGCAAGTAGAATATAAACTTGTTAAATCGTCGTCCCTGTTGGTCAGACCAGTATTCTGAAGTCAGAAGAAATACATCAGAACATTTAGAGAGACAATGTTTACGCATGCATAATTTTGTATGAAAAAAAAATATTGACAGCAGTGGTTTTCAAGTCGTGACCACCCTAACCCCTAGAGACAGTTAGAGTTACTGAGACAACGAGTGAGAGAGAGAGAGAGAGAGAGAGAGAGAGAGAGAGAGAGAGAGCGTGTCAAATGAATTTATCATCTACGTAAAATTTTGCTGTACAAGACGGCCAACCTCACGGGAAGGTTGGGCACATCATTTCACATGCTTTACTTTATTTACGTAAATAAAGTTCAACGTTTATCTGTTACTGCTGTCAGAGTGAAGTCAATCATCGACCGTTGAGATCATTCATCACTTGTCAGTTGTGAACTGTTTGTCGTCTGTGAGAAAGAAGCTATCTTAACACCGTCACAATAAAAAGCTGCCCACTGTTTAGGGTAGACATACGAACCCACTATACGATCAACATGAAGAAATAAAAGTATGAAATAGTAGACAAGCCATCTTACACGGTCACACATATTGTGAATTGCTGCATGTGACCAGCCAGCTTATATGTCAACGGCCACAAAAGCAAAGGTTAGACCTGTGATTAGGTAAATAAGCCCCGTCTCAGACACAATTACGTGCTTCCCGAAATCATTTCAAGATCTGACAGAGCTGAGAAGATATCCAGAGGACTGACTTTTATAGTTAGAAGTAGTAACCCACAACATAACAAGATAACTGTGAAGAAGCCACGGCTGACCGCTATTGTGAGCGATTTGTGGATGTAAAACTTAAAACATTCGCAGACTTCGAAGTACCACTGTGTCTGAGGGTAAGTCTGTATAGATCATTAAGCTTACAAAGTGCCTTAGTGAATTATTGTACATTCACAATTAAAGAATTTTTAAAATTAATGGAATGCTTAATACAAATCCTCATATACCCGAATGAAGGTTGCTTCTACCACTATATAACCTCAATCCTGGACAGCATTGGCTCAGTTAGAAGTCCTTGTTAGGACTGATCAACGCTAGCAATTAAAGCTTATAGTCCTTTTTCAGGGCTTTGATTTGGGTGCTGTGCTCAAAGAATTCGTCTGCTCTTTTTCTTTCTTATTTTTTTATTTCAGCACATTTTGTCGATGTATTGTACGAGATATTGTATTCACCAAATGGTGAAAAAACTGGAGGCAGCGGAAATGTGGTTTTTGAGAAGGATACTGAGAATATCGTGGACAGAGAAGAAAACAAATGCCGAGGTATTCACAGCTGCGGGTGTTAATAGATCGCTCATCAAAACCGTCAGGAAAAGACAAATGAAATGTATGGGACATATTAACAGAAGACGAGGAGTGGAGGAATTAGTCTTATGTAGGAAAATACCAGGTAGGAGAGGAAGAAGAAGGCAGAGAAAGACTTATGTGGAAAGCTTAAACAACTGGGCAACAAACAACACATGGGCAACAACAACCTCATTAGACTATCAAAAGATAGGGAAGATTGGAGGGTCATGATCGCCAATGTCTGTTCCAGACCAGGCACCTGAAGAAGAAGAATTGTAAGAGAAACAATTTTGCTAACTTTAGCATAACACTAAGCCAAAGGGAAGTAACCATGACTCGGTTTGGAAAATGCCTTTAATTGATGTTAAAATGTGTTATGCATTGTATTGTTGCACGACATACCCCTTTTTGACTGACTTAACCGCAGCCTCAAGGCAATGTTGTCGAAATGAGGAGTCTCATCAACAGTGGTCAGTCAGCATCATAGGGGCGTCTTGGTTATAAACCACAGATACCATAACCTGGTCATATTTTGCAGGTTCAACTAGTGGGGAAAAACGAGACACAAATTTAGGAAGTGTGAAATGTCTAATAGTGGACCAACACTGTTCCTAGCATAAGCATAGCGTCTTCAATGTCCAAATGTTTTAAAGACAGAAGGAAGTCAGCTACTACAACATATCAAACAAGCTAAGTAAAACTTAACATGAAAACAAAAACCAAGACACTGAAGCCAATAACAAGATGAAAATGACCAAACGGTGACAATATACTTTCGTAAATCGAGTAGAATCTTGTGAGATATTGATATACTAAGGTGTTAAAATTTTTTACTGATTCCCATTAATAAAAAAAAGTGTATTGATTTGTTTATACCTGAAGTTATTGAATTATTTTAATTTTCATACATAATTTTGTTGTGTGGTCAAAGAAATATTAATAATTTAAAATTGGAAGGGAATAAATACGAGTTGCACTCATATATATATATATATATATATATATATATATATATATATATATATATATATATATATATATATATATATATATATATATATATATATGTCTGTATGTCTGTGTGTATGTGTGTGGGCGTGCGTGTGTGTGTGTGTGTGTATATATATATATATATGATGCCTCCTTTTTTGTATCCTTAACACTCACGGGTAGTCATCAGGGTCTACTTCAGTTGAGTGAGTACGCACCAACTTATGTTGATGTTAGTTTTTATAAATGTCTTCTGTCACGCACGAATATGCACAATTTGGTGTAGTTGAATTCGTGCGCGCTTGTGTCCAAGCAAGCCAGATGACGTAAAAGGTTAAAGATGAAAGCCGCATCTCATATTTCCAGACAGAGAGTCTGTTGATTTGTATGTACCCAGCATAATGGGGCAAGTATATTTCTGGGACAGGACTTCTGAATAGAAGCCCTTGTCGGCTTACCCCTGCGTAAGTCAGTGCCAGTGATTGTGATAATTGAATGTATTTTTTTAATATGATTTCCAGTGACAGAATTAGACGTTGGTATCTAGCTAATCCCTTCTCGTTCAGGAGGGGTTATAATGGATCAACTTGATACTGAGCTGATAGTATCCTAAGGCTTTGAAGGATTTAATGCTCCGTCAGTGCGGCTCATTGACTTAAAGTATGGAAGCGCCGTCATACGTGACACGGCGTTCACGAGAGATGAACCAAGTATTATAATTAACTTTATGCTGTATTATCATATATGGTGGAGGTCAGGATCATGACTGTTTACAGACACCAGAATTAACATGTACCAGGACAACGTTACAGGTCCGAAATAGACATAAGAAAGATTTGATTGTATCCATGACCTTAGAAGCTTTATCACTAACGAAAGGTCAAAACCGTTAGATTGTTTGAAGAAACCATGAGCCTACAAGCACTATATTTCCTATCATTGATCCATGCATTTTTATGAACTGTGAAACCACTATGAACGTACTGTCTCGTATAATCTATTGTCTACGTGATTCGTCCAAAATAAATATGTTGTTGCCAATCGACATGACGAGTTCGTTCATACCCGTATTGGCACTCGTTGACGTGCCTGATTGTTCCTGAAGTCCTTACTTCACGTTCCAGGAAAGAAACATTCGCGTTATTATTGTCAAGTCCAAATAGCATCGCCCGTGTTGGACCGTTGTCACTACGACACCATGAACATCCTTTAGTCAGCGGTTCACACCCCAGTAAAAGCGAGGCTACAACTATGGTGGCGCAGTGTGGTCTGAAAATAACCATTTTTTCAGTAACGGAATCGAACTCAATCCAACTCGGTTGAAAAGAAAAATGCAGTCTTTCAAGGCGACAACATCCTGGACTGGTTATAAAATCTAACGGTTACTCAAGGTCAAGATGGACTCAACTGCCTCAATCATTTGCGGACTCTACCAGGTGCTACGTAAGCTTCCTCGGTGATACAGCGCCGGAGTGCAAGACTCTGCAATCCTGGAAATTGCATTTTATCACAAAATGATGAGTATTACTCTGTTCGTTGTCACCGTCTTATGTTAGCTGAGCCGCTTTTTAATATGTCCATTGTAGTATTTTTTGTGATGCATGTTTTATGTTCCATGTTTGTTGTGGGCGGTAGGGAGGTCGATCTGACAAACGAGGTTCATCTCGAAGCTGATTCGGGCTCTTTGTCAGATGTTCTGTAGGATTTATTTGTAAGTTTCAATTGAGCGATAATTCCGGTTCAAGGCTCGAAACCTTGCTGTAGTTCCGATCGCTACTTGTCTCTTATAATAGTATTTGTTTAGCTGTTCCGTCAAGTTTTAATCGTTGTTTTCATAGTTATTTTTATTCGTACCTTGGTTTTATGATGTATCTTGTATGTGATTATTGTCCTTCTAACCTGACTTTCGTTGAGTTTTTTACAAAACGTATGTTTTTACACTGTCTTGTCTTTTGTCTTGTGTAAGTTTTTATCGCAGTTATCATCGTAAATTTTTACGACATTCTATTTTAGTTTCACATTTTAATTTTGTTGACCTCTGCGATCGTCTTCTTCGTCTTTGATTATCTCGTCTTGTCATTGTTGTTGCTATTGTCTATGTCTCTTGTCTGTTCTTAATATTTCATTGTATAAATTATTTTCATTGATTAATAATATTTAGTATACTTAAGTGATAATTAGGTACCGTTCTTAGACAAGAACCTATTGCACACACTTAAAGTAAATTAATTGATAATTATTTGAGTAAATCAAAATGTCGTCGCTTGAATATTTTATGAAACAGGCAAAATCCGTTGGGATGGCTCCTGACGAGGCGAAAGCATTCGCACTATCAGAATACAAAAAGGCTCAAGAGATAGAAGCTGAACAGAGGAAATTAGAACTTCTGAAACAAGAAAATTTGAGATTTGAAGAAGAGGAAAATGAAAAGAAGAGGATATTTGAGTCTCAGGAAAATGAGAAACGATTTCAGCGTGAGGCGGAACATAAGAAATTGGAAGCAGATCAGAAAAGATTGGAGGCTGAAGAAAAATATAAACTTGAAATGGAAAAGACTAGAATGGAATTGGAAAGTAAACAAAAAGAAACAGAAGAAAGGAGATTGTTAGCTGAAGAAAATACAAGAAAATATCAACTTCAAATTCAGCATGAAAAAGAAATGAAAAAATTAGAATTTAATCATTTTCGATTATCTCAGAAGGCTAGTGCTCAAAAGTCTCAGGAGGGCCAAAATTCGTCTAAACATGGGAATATTAAAAATTTTCATTTAATATTGCCAAAATTTAATCCTCCATCGGACGATGTGATTCATTATCTACATAGGTTCGAGGCAACATGCGAGGCCTATCACGTGGAAAAATCTCAATACTGTGTAAAATTATCAGAACTACTTACAGGTGAAGCTATGTCAGTATATCATATTGCAACTACTGCTGATAAAAATAACTATGAGGCTCTCAGAACTGCTTTACTTGTTAAATATCAAATGACAGAGAATTAATATCGTTTGAAATTCAAATCTATGCTCCCACAAACTGGAAAACATTTTAACGATTTTATTGATCAAATAGCACTTACTTTGGATAGATGGATCGAATTATCCAAGACGGATAAAACTTTTGACGCATTGAGAGATTTATTATTACGCGATAAAGTTTTGTCCTCGGTTAACCCAGCTTTTCTTGCTTTTTTGCACGAACATAAACATTCAAGCATAAATGAAATGCAGCAAACATGTGTACAATACTGTACCGCACACCCAAACTTGAATTTTGGGAATACTCAGGTTAAAGATGAATTTCCCGTTGCTTTTGCAATACAACAGGATTATCGCAGACGCCATCGCTCTTTAAGTAATGACAGAAACTACAAAAAGGGAAATAACGAGAATTTCAATTCTTGTAATTTTTATAAGGGGAAACAATTTCAGCATTCTTCTCCATATAACAATTCTTAGGGTCAATTTCACAAATCAAGAGATTGGGATAACAATAAGTATGGAAATTATCAAATAGATACTTATAAATAAAACTGGCGATCAAAATCTCAGAATCCTAACTATAGACAAGATTTTCGTAATAGATTTTATGGTCAAAGCCATAACAGTGATAGCGCTAACTATCATTCAAATCAATACGGTAACACAAGCAGAAATGATAATAATGGCAATTTTAGAAATGATAGTCACAATCGATCGCGACGTAGAGTTAGATCTTCTAGCAGAGGGCCACGCCATCAAACTAATGTAGCTATTGTTGACACACATGTTAACAAAGAGAATAATACGAATAATAACACTCATAATGCAATGTCTTGTTCTATTGATTATGAACAGATAAAGTGTTGCCAAGAATGTAAAACCCTGTTCCAGCCCAAGGCGATCACGACACTCCGTTGCGGACATGTGTTACCCAGTCTACCAGCTGTGTGTACGGCTACTTCAGCTCACAATGGAGAAGGAAGACTTAATTTCAATCGTGGTTTTATAAATTCTATTCCATGCTCTGTCCTTTTCGATTCAGGTTGCTCCACGATCGGCGTCAGAAGCTCTTTGGTCAACCCATCCTGTGCCACTGGAAAGACCATTAAATGCCGCACGTTTGGAGGAACTGTAGAAACATTTCCCACAGCTATAATTAATATTCACACTCCATTTTTTTCAGGAAATGTACATGCATGTCTCCTCCCGTCACCAGTTTGTGACATAATACTTGGTCGGATACATGGCATTAAAGAGTGTACCCCACAGCACATTGCTAATTGGGAAAAGCGACATATACATACTGCTAATGCAGTTGTAACTAGAGCACAAGCTCAAGATATGTTGCAAGATACACCTACTGTACCTACTTTCCAAGGTAATAATAATGATGTTAACACTCCTATTTCACGGGAGTCATTTATAACATTACAAAAAAATGATGCTTCTTTGAAAAAAAAATTTTCATTTGTCTTGTAACACTGGTAATACTTCTTATACTGGATCTAAACATAGATTTGTGTTAAAGAATGGGATATTAGTGAGAGTGATACGAGATGCCGATTCATCCGTACGTTCTCAGATCTTGGTACCTACGACAATGAGAGGTCGTATATTACACCATGCGCACGACACTCAATGTGCGGGCCATATGGGGTTCTCCAGAACAAAATCTAGAGTGCTATCAGCATTCTATTGGCCAGGCGTCCATAGGGATGTCAATATTTACTGCCGCTCCTGTACAACATGTCAGGAGGTCAAAGTACGTGGTCCATACCACGCGGCTCCGATTCAGACTGCGGACATTCCGATTCGGCCGTTTGAGAAAATGTCAATTGACATAATTAGTCCTATGCAACCATCAGCGAGAGGTCATACACATATACTCACTTGTATTGACATGTGTACTCGTTGGCCAGAGGCCATACCTCTTAAGAATACTTCTTCTGCCAGTGTTGCAGATGCATTGTGGTTGATTTTCTCACGTTTAGGTTTTCCTAGAAAGATCTTATCGGACCATGGAGTCCAATTCATATCGGAATCTATGTCCCAAGTTATGAAGTTATTAGGCATAGATAGATCGCTCAGTGCTATCTACCATGCAATGTCGAATGGATTAATTGAGAGGCAGAATAGGACGCTTAAACAGTTGTTGGGAAAGATAACTCAGGACCATCCTGAAAATTGGGATAGAGTCCTCCCCGCGGCGCTTTTTGCGTATCGCGAAGTACAAAATGAGGCTACCGGATTTTCTCCTTTTCAGTTGGTCTTTGGCGTTCAACCGCGCGGTCCTATGTCGTTACTACACGACTTACTTATTGAAGATAATATCACTGATGAAACTCAATCTTCTTACGAGTACGTGATTTCTTTAAGAGAAAGAATAATAGATGCATGTAGATTAGCTACCACATCATCAGAACAAGCTAAAGAAAATGCTCGACTTTTTGCCAACAGGTATAGACGTCTCCGCCAACTTCTTCCTGGCGATGAGGCATATGTCTTATTGCCTTGCAAAGACAATCGTCTCCTTATTACTTGGAGAGGTCCTTTAAAATAATATCTAGGATCTCCGATGTTGATTATATTGTCGATGTCATGGGAAAGCATAAGACTTTCCATATCAACATGTTGAAGGAATATTACACTCGTCCTGACTATCTTCAGTCAGTATTTCAGGCAACCGATGAGCCTACACCACCTATCCAACACTATTCTTCTTTATCCGTCATTCAAGAAGAAGAATCTTCTTTTCATGATGTACCTTTACCTTTACCTGTGGTACCACTCCATCCTAATGAAAGTTGGAATGACGTTACTATTTCTACTGATCTGTCGGTGGATCAACATCAGCAAGTTTCCGCTGTTCTTAGATCTTTTCAAGATGTTCTCACTGACATTCCAGGTCGTACGTCAGTTATTCAACACGACATTCTATTAACTGACGATACACCTATTCGAGTCCGTCCATATCCTATACCTCTGCACTTTCGTTCTCAGGTTGATAAGGAATTGGATGAGATGCAAAAGTTAAAAATAATTGAACCATCTACATCACCTTATTCTAGTTCTATGGTCATAATTAGAAAGAAAGATAACAATATCCGTCTCTGTGTGGATTATAGGAAGTTAAACAAACTTACCCAGTTTGACGCGGAACCATTGCCATTGTTAGAAGATTTATTGTGTAAACTGTCTAACTCTACTTTCTTTACTAAACTTGACCTCTCAAAGGGATATTGGCAAGTCCCATTGACAGAAAGGGCAAAGCCACTTACTGCTTTTTCTACTCCACGGGGGTTATTCCAATATAATTTCATGCCATTCGGTTTAGTAAATGCACCGGCTACATTTGTACGCATGATGCGTCGCGTACTGTCTCATCGTCCCGATGTCATTACATATATTGACGACATTTGTCTCTTTAATGACACATGGGATGAACACATTATTGGATTGAAAACATTACTGTCCACTTTACGGTCATGTAATTTAACTGCTAAACCTTCTAAAGCTTTCGTGGGTTTTCACGAAATTTCATTTTTAGGCCACCGCGTTGGTCACGGTCGGTTATATACTGAGGACAGTAATGTCTCTAAGATCCTCAACATTTCTACTCCCAAAACTAAGAAACAAGTGAGATCACTATTGGGTCTTGTTCAGTTCTACGCTAAGTTCATACCTCATCTGTCCACTATTACTGCACCTTTCTCTTTGTTATTAAAAAAGGGCGCGGCTAACGTGATTCGGTGGTCGGAGGAACACCAAATCGCGTTGGACACCATTAAGGCATTCTTTTCTAAACCTCCTATGTTACAATTGCCTAATGCGAACCTCCCTTTCATCTTGCGCAGTGACGCCTCTGCCTACGGTATTGGAAGCGTGTTACTACAGGAGTATGCGGGCACCTTGCACCCAGTACTGTTCGTCTCAAGGAAACTTACGTCGGCTGAACAAAAGTACTCCGTTCTCGATAAGGAACTTTTGTCTCTCGTGTGGTCTATAACTAAACTCCAACGTTATCTTCTAGGATCACACTTCTTTGTAGAGACTGATCAGAAAGCACTTACTGCTTTAAACACCAAGGACGTCAGGTCTGCAAAGTCCACGAGATATGCGATTTCATTGCAACCCTACTGTTTCACAATACGGGCAATACCTGGATCACAGAATGTTTTCGCTGACATTTTATCCCGCTGCCCGAGTGAATCATGCGACTTGGTACGCCCTACAAATGTGGATGCCTCTACACATACTACATCACATTTGTAAACATGACGTTCTTTGAACTTTACTTCGTGAATCAGTGACATTTTTGTGCATACTTAGTCAAGTGAATAAAGTTGTAACATTCCGTTGAATTACTTGAAGCGGAAAAAAGAAGAAAAAAAACAGTGAATTATATATATATAACAGTGAGGATCACATAACTTTTAGTATTTATGACATTATCTGTGTAAAGATACATTGTGAATTTAGATAAACATTAGTATATCGTGAATGATTTAACAATATTTTGTGGAATCTATGGTATTTCAACATACTAAAACTATTACAGGATCTTCGTATTTATGAACTGTTTTGAGGTTAACTTAGAACCTTCGGGAACTTATTGAACTTGTAGCAGTGTAATGAACTGAAACATTATTCAGTACATTGTGATTAATGAACATATTTAATTAGTTTAATTAGTTTAATATAATTAACTATAAATATTTTAATCCTAATGATTACATCGGGTAACTATCACTCATTTTAGATAGTGATACGTCATTGGTAATATTTAATGATACTACTCATCCTTAGACACGGTTAAGTGTGTTGATAACTTCAAGTGTTGTATTCATATTCTTTGATTTTTGTCACTTCTCATTTTTTTAAATTTTTATGCATTTTCATCTTTTCCT
Organism: Oreohelix idahoensis; assembly: GCA_024509875.1. Taxonomy (NCBI): domain Eukaryota; kingdom Metazoa; phylum Mollusca; class Gastropoda; order Stylommatophora; family Oreohelicidae; genus Oreohelix; species Oreohelix idahoensis. The sequence goes on from JAMPIV010017465.1 coordinate 102,364, forward strand.
TTAAATTCATGTATTACCATGTCTCTTTATTTCTTATTGCATTTGGGTTCAATTAATCATCCTTTATGCTTTGATTTTCTTTCATCTCTTCCACATTGTTCCAAAGTTGGTCAATTGTGATGATATGCTTTTATGCATATTTGTTGTTGAGTTGAGTTGAATTTGATTTTGTTCGTTCACTCTCCTCTTATTGATTAATATGCCTCTCTTGCATTATTAGTATTATTAGTATAAAATACATATTTGTTAGCTTGATTCACCTCTCCGCGGTACTTAAAGAAAAAAAATTTAATAGAATTAAATTTTTCGCGGACGGTGGGAAGGAAGCTGATGCCTCCTTTTTTGTATCCTTAACACTCACGGGTAGTCATCAGGGTCTACTTCGGTTGAGTGAGTACGCACCAACTTATGTTGATGTTAGTTTTTATAAATGTCTTCTGTCACGCACGAATATGCACAATTTGGTGTAGTTGAATTCGTGCGCGCTTGTGTCCAAGCAAGCCAGATGACGTAAAAGGTTAAAGATGAAAGCCGCATCTCATATTTCCAGACAGAGAGTCTGTTGATTTGTATGTACCCAGCATAATGGGGCAAGTATATTTCTGGGACAGGACTTCTGAATAGAAGCCCTTGTCGGCTTACCCCTGCGTAAGTCAGTGCCAGTGATTGTGATAATTGAATGTATTTTTTAATATGATTTCCAGTGACAGTATTAGACGTTGGTATCTAGCTAATCCCTTCTCGTTCAGGAGGGGTTATAATGGATCAACTTGATACTGAGCTGATAGTATCCTAAGGCTTTGAAGGATTTAATGCTCCGTCAGTGCGGCTCATTGACTTAAAGTATGGAAGCGCCGTCATACGTGACACGGCGTTCACGAGAGATGAACCAAGTATTATAATTAACTTTATGCTGTATTATCATATATGGTGGAGGTCAGGATCATGACTGTTTACAGACACCAGAATTAACATGTACCAGGACAACGTTACAGGTCCGAAATAGACATAAGAAAGATTTGATTGTATCCATGACCTTAGAAGCTTTATCACTAACGAAAGGTCAAAACCGTTAGATTGTTTGAAGAAACCATGAGCCTACAAGCACTATATTTCCTATCATTGATCCATGCATTTTTATGAACTGTGAAACCACTATGAACGTACTGTCTCGTATAATCTATTGTCTACGTGATTCGTCCAAAATAAATATGTTGTTGCCAATCGACATGACGAGTTCGTTCATACCCGTATTGGCACTCGTTGACGTGCCTGATTGTTCCTGAAGTCCTTCCTTCACGTTCCAGGAAAGAAACATTCGCGTTATTATTGTCAAGTCCAAATAGCATCGCCAGTGTTGGACCGTTGTCACTACGACACCATCAACATCCTTTAGTCAGCGGTTCACACCCCAGTAAAAGCGAGGCTACAACTAACCTTGTATATATATGTTAGGAAATTCTATACAGTGCGATACAACATGAGGCAATCTGATCATCAGAAGAATTCCCGCGTCGAACAAGTGCTTCAGCCCTTTATTCTCCTTTACACTCTAAGGGGGCGGGCCAACCTGGGTCATGACTCCAAAGTGTCTCAGCCTCCTGTTGACTTGTGTAGAAAATGAACTCATTCCACCTTGGATGCAGTTTAAATTCCACAATTCCGCCAGCAGGAGGCAATTGTGAAAGTAACAAAGTGAAGACAAATTATTGCGGTCGTTTCGCAGCACACCACTGACACACCTGCGTGAAGCCGACGAGGCGTGAATTCTTTCCTGATTTCTTCTATTTTAATTTGTCTTCTACTTTTTTTGCGGTGGGTTACTTTCCCTTGCCTCTCTGACTCCAAACACTTTGTGACAGTGAAGATATATTATGTCGCCGAAGATTTCCAGCTTCTTCTCCAAAGTTATCTGCTTCATGTTGTTATCTAACTATTTTGCCAAGGCTTCGTCCAGATATGCGCTGTTTTTAAATCTGCAAACCGTTTTTCTCTATCAGGTCGGGATCTCTAGAAATACGCAATTGAAGTTTTTTAACAACGCATACAGTATTACAACATCATTCGTACAAGAAGTATAACAGTTATGTAGGCTTGAATTTCTTTGCAGTCGACTTTCGTCGGTGAATGGCATGTGGTACATCGCGATGAAGCATCCAACAGTAATCGGCAAGCATGGTCACACTCCACCATCCTTGATAACATGACTCCATTACGGCGATATCTTGATGGAATCGTTCTCCATGTTCATCGCTGACTTCGCCAAGGTTGTCAGGGAAAAAAAATCAAGATGCGAATCGAGCAAATGGATTTTGAGGGACATGTGACAGCCCATAATTCTGTATGCATCTATGCACTGCTTAACAATGTGCACATAGTCAACAGATTTGTGATTTCCCAGAAAGTAATCGACGATCGATTTGAATGCCATCCATGCGAGAAGTTCACTACCATGTAACAAGTTCTCGAATTGTTTGTCTGCAATAACTTTCCTAATCTGAGGTCCTACAAAGATACCTTCCTTTATCTTCGTATCGCTAACTTGCGGAAACTTTTCTCGAAGATAAGTGAAAGCTTTGCTCGTTTTATCTAACGCTTTTACGAAATTCTTCATGAGCCCCAACTTTATATGTAACGGTGGTAAAATGATGCTGTCTTTGTTAACTAATGGCTCGTGTATTACATTTCTATGCCCGAGCTGCATACGATCCCTGATAGGCCACACCTTTCTTGCATAATGTTCCTGTCTGTTGCGGCTGTCCCATTCACATAGGAAGCAACAAAATTTAGTATACCCAGTCTGCATGCCCGTGAGAACTGCAATGACCTTTAGGTCTCCACAAATCCGCCATTGGTAGTCATTGTACTTTATTTTTGCCAAAAGTATAGCCATATTGTCATAAGTTTCTTTCATATGAACGAGTAGGCGACTGGAATTGATGAAAATTAAATTTCCGTTATGTAATAACACGGCTTTTAGACTAGTCTTGGAAGAGTCGATGAAAAGTCACCATTCGTTGACTATGTGCTCATGACCGAGGTGCACCGTTAGACCGTTTACACCTTTGCAATAGCAAATGTCATCATCCATCTCAAAGAATTGAACAAGTTCTCCGTGTCTATGACGAAATTTAGATATCACAGTATTGGGCGCTAAAAGATTCCATTCTTTGAGTCGCGAACCGAGTAATTCCGCTTGTCCTTTGGTAAGAGCGAGATCACGTATTAGATATGAAAGTTCTGAATGGTTAATTTAGTGAACACCATCATTCATCGGTATATAATCCGAGTCAGAATTAGTTTCTAAAGCAGGTAAACTATCACTTTCTGATGGTTCATTCACGTCCAACGGATATTGTTCTGGTGGAACTGGGATCGGACACGTGATTGGATCACAAGGCACTGGTTTCGAAACCGATTCAATATTTGGATAAACCACAGACTTTCTAGTTTTAAAAGTAAAACCATGGATATTTGTCAAGCAGAAGTAACAATCAGTAGCGTGATTTGTCGGTTCACGCCATATTACTGGCACTCCAAAAAACATCGACTTATGCTTCGGCGATTTTCGTAACCAACCTGCCAATGTATTTGCACAAGTTGAACAAACTGCATTTGGCTTCCAAGATTTATTTGCATCATCAACTTTCGAATCGAAATAAAGTTCAAATGCTTTCTTTAGTAATGGTGTAAAGTTTTTCTGGTGAACACGATCGGTAAAATATCCGCACACGTAACAGAACAGATCAGCCAAATTTCTACAACTTCTAGAAGCCATATTTCGCTCAGAATTATTTCAAAATACAGTAACTATTTGAAAAATAGCGTAACATATGTCATGCATCTTTTAGCAGTATAAAAAGTAGAATTATTTTGCATTTTATTAATTTTTAATAAGTAATATAGTAAAAATGAAACGGAGCAAATAACGGTTTCCCCAAAATATATTTATTCACGAATATCTTAAGAACCCGACGTGATAGAGATAAACGGATTTCAAATTTGAAATCAGCGCAAGAAACTGACCTAAGAACACTTATTCTTATATAAGAAAGAAAAATGTTGTTTGTCAGTGTTATCAGCATTATTTATCTGTGCGCACCCTACGGATCATTGAGCCAGCACGGCTGTTCATCCCCTTCCAGGAAACCTGAGTAAAGCATTCACATGCTCTTGTCACAGTGGTTTCTGCAGCAATTTGCTTTACATACATAATGAGGTTACCAGGCCCACGCACAACCACATATTTAGTACGACATACCTCTGTCCTCATCAGAAAAACGCCTGAGAACTACAATAAACAGAAATGAAAATGTCGTGAAGATATTAAGAGACCTTTCGCTGACGATACACCACAGGAGGACTTGGCATGAGTTTGATGAAGGACTACGTTCCTTGGGGAGCTGAAGGGTTTAAAAAAAAAAAGAAGAATTTATAAACGTATTGTCATTTATCTTTATATATACGCAACTAGTCCTAGTACATTACTGTAAACTGTGCTTGACTGTGCGTATTTATCTGCATCGTATTTATTTCTTTTCGCTCTTTATAGAGCAAGGACCTGGTCACTTTGTAGGAAGCCCGCACCAAACATTTACATGCTCTTACAGCAGTGATTTCTGTGGTAGTATGTTTGACATGATGAGGATAATAACCGTGAAAATATGTTTTATTTGATGAGGTTACAACTCATATGCACAACCTTGTACTAGTCGTCTCGTACGGCATACCTGAGAATGCCGTAGACATATTCTTTCGTTATCTCTTCAGAGACACCCTCGGGAAGTACACTTGCCATGCGTGTTTATATGACCTAGATAATCATGTGGAAACGAAAACAAATTAAAAACTTTAACTTGACATCTGTAGCGTGAAGGTCTAGAAAAATCTAGAAAATAGCAATATTTATGCAAACCACTAACTTACTTACTAAGTCATTTCTCTTCCACTCTGGGGTTTAGAGGTTTGTCATTCATTCATAACCCTCCACTCCCAAAGGAGCATAGGCCTTCAAAAAACACATACCAAGTCCTCCTGTCACGTGCCATCATCTCAAGTTCTTTCCACGTTCTCCTTATCATTTTCACCTCTGTTTCCAGCTCTCTTCTCCATGTGCTTCTTGGTCTACCTCTGTTTCTCTTGCCCTGGGTGTTCCAGAACAAGGACTGCTTTGTAATGCTATCAACAGGTTTCCTCAGTGTGTGTCCTATCCATCTCCATCGTCTTCGTCTCATCTCTTGTTCCACTGGCACTTGTCTAGTTCTTGTCATCAGTTCCACGTTGGTAACCTTGTCATACCATTTTAATCCCTCTATTCTACGCAAGCACCCATTTATGAAAGTCTGTAGCTTTTGGTTGTTGTCTTTGTTGTTCTCCATGTCTCTGAGCCATACAATAGGACTGACTTCACATTTGATTTGAAGATTCTTATTTTCGTGTTGGATCCGATTTCTCTTGATCTCCATATATTTCCCAATGCAATGAAAGCTCCTCTTGCTTTTTGTATTCTTATTTTGATATCACTGTCTGTCCCTCCAAGTTTGTCTATATTGCTACCAAGATATGTGTACGATTCTACATCTTGTATTGGTGTATCTTCAAGTTCAACCCTGTTATCATTACCTGCATTTATTCTCATTATCTTTGTCTTTTCCCTGTGTATTTTCAGACCCTATTGCTGTGACCTCTCATCCAGTGTTTTCAATTTGTCCTGCATCTGATTACGGTTATGGGACAGAAGAGCTAAGTCATCAGCAAAATCCAGATCATCCAACTGCTTAGTCAGAGTCCAATGGATTCCATTTCTGTTGTGTGTTGTCGATGTTCTCGTAACCCAGTCTATTGCTAGTAAGAAAAGAAATGGAGACAAGAGGCATCCCTGTCGCACTCCTGTTCTTATCCCAAACGGTTCTGTAAGCTGTCCTTCATGAAGAACTCTGCATGTCATGTCTTCATATGTTTTCTTTATTAAATTAATGATCTTCAGGGGAACTACATAATGCCTCATCAATTTCCAAAGTGATTCTCTGTCTACACTGTCAAATGCCTTTTCGTAGTCCACAAATCCGATGTATAGTGGTGAATTCCATTCCAGACTTTGTTCAACTATTATTCTCAAAGTGGCTATCTGGTCTGTACAGGATCTGTTTTGTCGAAAACCTGCTTGTTCATCTCTCAGTTTCTTGTCTATGGACTCTTTTAATCTTTCAAGGATAATCCTGTTTAATACTTTTCCTGGCACTGAAAGTAACATTATTCCTCTATAATTTGTGCACTCTTGTAAATTTCCCTTCTTAGGCAACTTAACCAGATATCCTTCCTTCCATTCTGCTGGTATCTCTTCCTTTTCCCAGACTTTACCAAGTAATTTATATAACATCTCTGTAGCCGTGTCGATATCTGCTTTGATGGCCTCTGCTGGGATGCCATCAGGTCCAGACGCTTTTCCATCTCTTAGAAGCTTTATGGCTTTCTTTATTTCTTCCTTCGTTGGTCTTTCACCGTTAATTTGTAGCTTTTCTTCTGCTGGCTGGATGTCCGAGGGGTTTTGTGGAGCTGGTCTATTGAGAAGGTCCTCAGAATATTCTGTCCACCTCTTCATTTGCTCTTGTATATTGCTGAGCAGTTTTCCATTCTTGACTTTTATGAAGCAACTTGTTTGCTTGTACAAGGGGATTGACATAAGTCTTGGGCCTGACCATGAAGAACATGTTACAGAGAGCTGAAATTTTAAATAATTCAATGTCCTTAATGATTACTAATGTATATTAAAAAATTAGCACCTTTGGAATATAAATATTTCATACACAAAAAAACTTTTTACAGAAACAAAATAATGTCACTGTTAGTCCTTTTCATCATTATGTGGTTTTGACGTCTTGATGAGTGTTTTTCTTATGAGTTAAACCTAACTTGCGTGGCAGGTGGTTGTAGTTGACTTCCGTCGGTCGTTACATCTAGACATTACAAAAATACTTTGCTTATACCAGGTGACAGGCATTTTTAGTCCACTGTTGACAGTGCATAATTTCCAAGGAAAAATTTGTTTCACGCTTCTCACCACCAGTTTGAACGCTCAGAACAGTGGCACTTCGAAATCCCAGTGCTGCTGGGATTTGAGCTTCTATCTAATAAGCGCTTATAATGACGGTTAGATATAACTTCTCTCGTGTTATCTGATCGTGTTGCGGCTGATTAATTCTAGCAATAAGAGGCAGCCCTCTTCTCAGTTCTAGCAGGTCTTGAAGTGATTTCGGGCAGTGCGGGTTGGGTTTATTTGTTTGGTTTGGTTGTTGCCTTCTTGTGGCGAGGCGCGTTCCTTTCCACCTATTTGGTTATATCAGAGCGCATTTGCCATTCAAAAAGAAGTGAACTCTGCTAACTGAAGCCCGGTCAGCATCGATAGATACTAAGTCCTGAAAAGGACTAACTTTATCCATCTGCTAGCCTGAAGTCCTGAAAAGGACTTGCCCTAAAAAGGACTCGCCCTAAAAAGGACTCGCCAGCTACACCAACGCTGCGATCAGTTGATATCGAATGAAGAAACAAACTAAATGTGCGGGTTGGGTCTGAGACAGCTTTTTTATATATCTATCTCGGGTCTACCCTTTTTCTGCAAACGTTCAATTAATTCGTTCCTTTGCTGCTTGCTCTCGAACGTCCAATCATTTTGTTCCCATCTTGCTTGAAAACTTCCGCGGGATTTCAAGGCTGTTTGCGAATTTGTGCTAGTTTAGCGACAAAATCATAATTTCTTGGTCAATGATCAAAGATAATTACCCCCTACTGCCACAATTACATGTATAAGTAGTTTCTGCAAAAATCCCCAAAAGAATTGTTCTATTCGGTGTAATAATTATAAAAATATCGCAGAATTTATATTGTACTAGTTTACATGGGATTTCCCAATATAAGTTCGTTGCGATTTCCAGTGTGTGTCTGGCCGTGTCATGACATACATACATTACATACTATATATAGTGTATAATTTATATGTCATACTATATATGGGCCTAATGCATAATTTATATGTATGTGTGTCCCTGTGTCCTTACTGTAGATAAAATAGTATTTTTAAAACTACCCTCAAATTATCTTCACCCGAGAAGGGTAAGCCGTTAAGACTAAACTCTCTCATAAAGGGTAGAAAATTATAGAAGGTTTGGGAACCACTGCATTTCCGAAAAGTGTCCCCTTATTTTTGTTATTGTTGCTAGACTGGGAACATATGTGACCCCCAAGGCGTGCGTTATAAGCCGACAGGATGTACGAAGTGAACGGCAAAAATGGGTTGGTTTAAGGCTGGTGGAGTTTCGCAACGTCGACATCCAGGAAACTGACACTTCTGTGGGGCTACGTTTCTTTTTCGCATATGAAGCAGAAATGTCGTTCATTTGCGCGGTCTAATGAGCGAGTATTTTTTTGGACTTCCGGAATTTTTAGATCGCCTCGAACATTTTGAATAGACTTTTTATCTTTTACTTATTTATTTTGTTACCTTTTTGTGCTGAAGCAAAATGACAAATTTCTTAGATAGAAGTTATAACAAAATTTGGCGTCAACTGACGTTTTTATTTTGTTTGCGATGATAGGACAATGTAGCAATTAATAATACTTCAATGTCTTCCTTAATCGACCGAGCAGGTTCCATTGAAATTTTATTTTCATTCATATATATATATTTTTAACCACTAATTCTGTTCGTCTTGGTCATTCTTCTTCTTCTTTGATCTTTTGCCACCCACTTTCAAAGCAGTCAGTGGTCATCACACCTGGTGGCGTTTTGTATGGCAGCAACAAAACTGCTTCCTTCTCGCTCGGTCAGCTGCCAACCGTCGTGCAGTACCCCAGCTCTGGTTCATTCTTTGCATTTCGGCCTCCACAGTTCTCCCCCAAGTTGTTCTTGGTCGGCTTCTCTGTCGTCCTCCATCAGAGGTCCATAGCATAGCTATTCCCGTGATGGCTTTAGGTTCTCCCCTGTTTACGCGGACAACCCAACTCCAACGTCTGCCAGCTACGATGGTGTACATGTCCTCTTGGTTGTTCCGAGTAAGCAGCTCTTGACGTGTGATGATAATAATCTTCTTTTAATGTCTCATGTCTCTTCTCCTACCTTAATTCCTTCTTTCTCTGTGTGTGCGTTTTGTTGTTGTTTTTTTTTTTTTTTTGTATTTGCTTATATTTATTATAGCGCTCCACTTTCAACCATATAACATACACACTCAACTGTTGGTTATATCGAGACGCTTTTTATTTGCGTGCTGTATTTGTTGATTGAGTATGCTGTATGTGAAAAAAAACGGTATATTTCCATAGCGAAAATTGACGCAGAGAAGTTGTGGTGAACTTCTAAATACAATATCTAAATTAGAATATAACAGTTTAGTGCATAAAGTCAAGATAGGATAGTACTACTAATTTTCGGCGAGAATTGTAGTCGTCGCCTACGCCTTAAGTGTATTATTGATAACGCATTGGCAGAACCAAAAAGGGTACCCTATTTTTCAAATTTGTCCTTTAGACAAACGTACCACTTTTCCAAGTTCAATGAAGTATTTGCCTAAAATACATTGTAGAGGGGAGGGGCACGGATAGATAACCAACGCAAATCACGTCTCACATTGTTTCTAAAAATAAAACCAACTTGCTAGCCTTGCCCTTAGGCGGTTTTCAAATTACGATGTAAACGTTAGAAAATGTGGACACTACGGTCATGAAAACACGCTTAGCTCTTGTTGCGAATGACGTAATTCTCGTGTATTACGAGAGACTCTCGTAATTAGCTTGAAAGTACATGGAAAAAGAATTGAACAGGAGGTAGTTTAAAAATAAACAACTAACATAGAAAAAAAGATAGAATTTTGAACCAAGCCACTTAGCCCCACAAAAATCATATATTCGTGTACCTGAAGACTTGTTGACCAAGAATATGTTGTTAGTTATCTAAATAGTCCATTAAATAATCAAATATTGGTAATAATACATAGAGAATCGGAGATACTGTCAGGTCAAGTCATGTCTGCTTAGATTGGATAGCATATTTTTTTGGAGAAAAAAATTAGGTGAAAGAAAGGCTAAGATAGTACGATGAAGTGGATTGGATGAAATTTGAAGGAAGCCGAAATATTATTGGCTAACCTAAATATACAAATCTAGTTGGTATTCGTAACACATAGAGGTTTGAGATATATTTTTAAAAAAAAAGATTCATTCAAATGAAAGAGATGCTTGGTCTCATTGGCCAAAGCCTTTTACTTTAACGAAATAGTAGGCTGCTCTCTGCCATTTTTTCAAAATATTCTGAGGAACAAGCAGCGATGAGCAGACTTGTGCTTTGTTTTAAACTAAGTAACAACAGAAAGCAGTCTGAACAGAGGCAGTGATGAAAGTGTGCCATATTCTATTGCCTAATTCATCGTTACTTGTTTATATTTCCTTGATATGTGGTAAGATTGATTTAATTAAAAAAGTGTTGTGTATAAGAAAAGGCCATGGAAAAAAGATTGTAATTAACTGGTTCCATAGCAGACTTAGGCATAGCCTAGATGCTGCTCCATCATATAAGGGACTATCTAAGAAGTTTAAAACTACAGGACTATATATATGATGGTCATACAGGAACAATACACCTATCTTATTGCATGGAAAAGATTACTGCAGGAATGACAGAGGCGTAGCATCCATTAAAAGTTAGTTGCTTATCCTTTACAGGACGTGGCAATCAACCCCAGCTTTTATTGGCTGTTTGTGATTTTTCTAGGCAATTTTTTCATTCAGTAGTTTGCCATTGCTTTCTGAACGGTACGGCGCTTATACCATTGTTAAAAATCCACACAAAACGATCTGCTACCAAACCGCCTAGCATCCATTAGGGAAGAGAAAAGAATACTGGTACGATTTGTTCCATCAAACTATAGTGGAGAAGCAGAGTTGTCAGAGAGAGCTGACCATGTTCTATTGTATTGAATGTATGTTTACATGTAAATTAGGAGGAATTAGTTTGATATTAAGACAGAACCATAACTTGCATTGACAGGGGTTCCTGCTGGCACTTGTCTGGCGCTGGTACTCGATGATAGAGAAATTCAGCACTATTTCTAAGAGTCTCTGGTACCTGCTGGTATTAAAGAAGTTCAAGACCAGAGGAGACTGAAGTGTTTGGCCAAACCAACTACAACTGCTGTGATTCCAGGATCCAGATAAGTGCAATATCTGGCCTGGGACAACATATCACGACTAAACAAAAATCTCCTGTATAGACCAAAACGTTCCTCCAAAAGACTAACATAAACAATCCTAGTGAAACAAAAGAACATTGGGATGATGATAATCCCCAACCTGCCTTCTAGTACCAGTAGTAAATAGAGTAATTAACATCAACTTGAAAATTTGTAACAATGTACTATGGACATATTGTCTGTTGTATGTAAATATCTTTATATATATTTGTAAATATATCTATCCATCTAAATTGATTCTCATTGAACTGTAGTCCTGACCAAAACAACTTTAGGCTCAGGACCAATAAAGTTTAACAAAAGAAATTTTAAATATAAAATTTAACAGCTGGAGTTAGTTGAGTTTATCATAGTAATTAGTATATGTTTGTATATGTTTTTGTATTGAGATTCTTTAACAACACTCTTACAATACCCTAGACACTTTATGTAGCTTTCAGTCACGCTAGTCAATAAAGAATATAACTTGAGTGAGATCAACTGTGAAGGTCTCTGAGGTAAACAATGGACAACTGTGTTACAGAGTACCTTTCTTGTTACCACCCTACGATCTCACTCTAAGTTATATTCTTTATTGACTAGCGTGACTGAAAGCTACATAAAGTGTCTAGGGTATTGTAAGAGTGTTGTTAAAGAATCTCAATACAAAAACATATACAAACATATACTAATTACTATGATAAACTCAACTAACTCCAGCTGTTAAATTTTATATTTAAAAATTCTTTTGTTAAACTTTATTGGTCCTGAGCCTAAAGTTGTTTTGGTCAGGACTACAGTTCAATGAGAATCAATTTAGATGGATAGATATATTTACAAATATATATAAAGATATTCACATACAATAGACAATATGTCCATAGTACATTGTTACAAATTTTCAAGTTGATGTTAATTACTCTATTTACTACTGGTACTAGAAGGCAGGTTGGGGATTATCATCATCCCAATGTTCTTTTGTTTCACTAGGATTGTTTATGTTAGTCTTTTGGAGGAACGTTTTTGTCTATACAGGAGATTTTCCTTTAATCGTGATAAGTTTTCCCAGGCCAGATATTGCACTTATCTGGTTCCTGGAATTACAGCAGTTGTAGTTGGTTTGGCCAGACACTTCAGTCTCCTCTGGTCTTGAACTTCTGTAATACAAGCAGGTGCCAGATACTCTTAGAAATAGTGCTGAATTTCTCTATCATCGAGTACCAGCATCAGACAAGTGCCAGCAGGAACCCCTGTTAATGCAAGTTATGGTTCTGTCTTAATATCAAACTAATTCCTCCTAATTTACATGTAAACATACATTCAATACAAAAGAACATGGTCAGCTCTCTCTGACAACTCTGCTTCTCCACTTTAGTTTGATGGAACAAATTGTACCAGTTTTCTTTTCTCTTCCCTAATGGATGCTACGCCTCTGCCATTCCTGCAGTAATCTTTTCCATGCAATAAGATAGGTGTATTGTTCCTGTATGACCATCATATATATAGTCCTGTAGTTTTAAACTTCTTAGATAGTCCCTTATATGATGGAGCAGCATCTAGGCTATGCCTAAGTCTGCTATGGAACCATTTAATTACAATCTTTTTCCATGGCCTTTTCTTATACACAACCCTTTTTTAATTAAATCAATCTTACCACATATCAAGGAAATATAAACAAGTAACGATGAATTAGGCAATAGAATATGGCACACTTTCATCACTGCCTCTGTTCAGACTGCTTTCTGTTGTTATTTAGTTTAAAACAAAGCACAAGTCTGCTCATCGCTGCTTGTTCCTCAGAATATTTTGAAAAAATGGCAGAGAGCAGCCTACTATTTCGTTAAAGTAAAAGGCTTTGGCCAATGAGACCAAGCATCTCTTTCATTTCAATGAATCTTTTTTTTTTTTAAATATATCTCAAACCTCTATGTGTTACTAATACCAACTAGATTTGTATATTTAGGTTAGCCAATAATATTTCGGCTTCCTTCAAATTTCCTCCAATCCACTTCATCGTACTATCTTAGCCTTTCTTTCACCTAATTTTTTCTCCAAAAAAATATGCTATCCAATCTAAGCAGACATGACTTGACCTGACAGTATCTCCGATTCTCTATGTATTATTACCAATATTTGATTATTTAATGGACTATTTAGATAACTTACTACATATTCTAGTCAGTAAGTCTTCAGGTACACGAATATATGATTTTTATGGGGCTAAGTGGCTTGGTTCAAAATTCTATCTTTTTTTCTATGTTAGTTGTTTATTTTTAAACTACCTCCTGTTCAATTCTTTTCCATGTACTTTCAAGCTAAATACGAGAGTCTCTCGTAATACACGAAAATTACGTCATTCGCAACAAGAGCTAAGCGTGTTTTCATGACCGTAGTGTCCACATTTTCTAACGTTTACATCGTAATTTGAAAACCGCCTAAGGGCAAGGCTAGCAAGTTGGTTTTATTTTTAGAAACAATGTGAGTGTTGAAGGCGATCTTCTCTGTTGTTCTGGAACATTCAATTTGACAACAATGTTCCATATAATGTCAATAAAGTGGTTATAAATCCTGGCCATGTTAGTTGAGTTCTTATATGATTTCATTCAAGATTTTCATCGTGTCAATTGGTGTTGCTTTACGCGAATGCGGGGTGGGGTAGAAAAACGTGTGGGCAAACATTTGAACGTTGCAATTATATTGAACTTGTAATTCCATTGACGTGATAAGTCGGTTCATTGAGTCCATACATTTATTCACAGTGATACATACATGATGATCAATTCCAAAAGGGGTAGAGCGTAAGTCCATATAAGTAATGCATAAATTAATCAACAACGTAGACTGCTGGTTATGTGTCAATGTCCGTTATGAGGATACAATGCAGTATTGTCGTCAGAACGTCACAGCTATATGCACGAGCAGATAGACATGGCTACCTGCCGACAGTGAGACTGCGAGTCTGAATATATTCATACGAATTTGACGATTATTCTTCTCCTTCTGAGAATTCTAGTTAAATACTAACCTCCATATATTTCCCTCTCATATTGAGTTCTAGGACTGACCCTGGTCCATCAAAAATACACATATAAATGGCTATATCATGCCATTGAACTGGAAGGTTAGAAAAACGCAGCTATTCAGCTTGGCGGTCAAGTAACAAAGGGTCACGTTTCTTAGTTACCGACTGTGTCCTAAACAACGCTATACACGTCATAATCGATCGTGTATGAAGCGTTCAGTAATTGAAACATCTATCGCAATATATTAAATGTCTTAACCTTTACAATTGCACGTCTGGTAACCTTTAGCAGACGGCGTTAATATCATATACCGTAACAATTCCCTGTACACCGGGGAAAAAAAAATCGATAGATTTTTTTTCAATATCTATCCGACTTAACAATTTTTCAAAAAAAATTTAACACAATTGTGACATATGGCCGACGATGTTCTGAGTAGAACCGTGTTGCGGTCATGTCAACTAACTATTTGTCATAGTCATCTAACATAAATCACATTATATATCAATATTATACATATTATTATATCAACTAAATAAATGTCCAATGTTAATAGTGAATGATAAAATTAAATTAAAGTAAGGTCTGTCGTATTAGTATGTCATATAGGAATTAATTTGACTAATTAAAATTAAATTAATTAATTAAATTAAGAGTTAAATTATTAAGGTTCTAATGTAACGCGATGTTATGAGAGAAGAAAAAGACAAAATAAGTGAGAAGAAATAGAAAGAAATTCGAATATAAGTTTTAACTTAATTGTGTGTGTTAAGTGTTAGTGAATAATAACTATCTAATTTAACTAACTAAATAATGTATAGGTACATTAAAAAAAAAATTATTAATCTAATACTTGTGTGAGATTTATTTTCTCTTTTCATAATTTCTTCTTTTAGTATTTCGTTCTCTTTTTTGTTCTTTCATTTCATTTTTTTCTCACATTTCATTTTATTGATAATAATTCAATTAAGAAGTTAAGTTAACTAATTAATTAGTATAGGATATGATGATCCATCCGTAGTCTTGATCCTGATGAATTCTTTTAGGCAAAAATGTTCAAACGTTTACGTTGGAAAGAAATGTCATTTATCCTAGCATCCAAGAATTAAGTGAACCTAGGATAATAAGTTCGACTTGTCGTCAGATATTGTTCCATGATTGATCAATGATATTCGTATATCGTGTATGGACATTAGACGAAGTTCGAATGTCAGTATATATACCTTGATTGTCTTGTAGTTCAATTCTGTGATGCATATAGTGTATAAAGTTTAAATTGAAGGCAAGGTTAGTTCCTTTATAGTTGATACTTCGTTCAATCCAATGTAGTGCTGATTGAAATAGTTTAAGAGTGTCAATGTTGATTATTCGTCGTCAATAGGATTACGTGACAATGCATCTGCCACACAATTTTCAGTGCCAGGAATATGTTCAATGGAGAACTCGAATGGCTGTAGGATGATTGAATATCTGGCAAGTTTCTGGCTTGTATGATTCGATCGACGCAAGGATGCTACAGCACGTTGGTCCGTCTGTATGGTGAAGGGAGCACCAAGCAAGAACTTTTCAAGTTTGGTTATTGCCCAGATCACAGATAAAAGTTCCTTGTCGACTGTTGAATACTTTGTTTCTGCCGGCTTCAGCTTTCTTGAAATGTATAACGTAGGATGTAGAATGCCATCATGGTTCTGGAGCAGGCATGCACCAATGCCGTAGTTACTAGCATCTGTTCGTAAGAAAAATCTTTTGGAAGCATCGGGAAGTCTTAAAATTGGTTCATGCGAGAACAAATTTATAATTTTGTTGAAAGTTTCATTGCATGTACCAGTCCATGTCACCTTCACCGGCATATCTTTTTTTAACAATGAAGACAATACAGCCGTGATGGATGACAAGTTTGGTATGAATCTACTGTAATATTGAACAAGTCCTAACAAACTCCTGACCTGTTTCTTCGTCTGAGGAACTGCTATGTTTAGAATTTTGGAGACTGTACTAGGTAACGTTCGGATATATCCCGATCCAATGATATGTCCCAAAAAGGTTATCTCATTACACGCGATTTGCACCTTTGTAGGTTTAGCAGTTAGATGATAATTCCTTAGAGTGTCAAAAACATATCTAAGTCCCGAAACATGTTCCTCAAACGACGAACTAAACAAGCATATGTCGTCAATATATGTAATAACGTCTGGTCTACCTGATAAAATTTGTCGCATCAGGCGAATGAAGGTAGCTGGCGCATTAACAAGCCCAAAAGGCATCACATTCCACTGGTATAGACCTTGTGGAGTGGAAAATGCGGTGTAGTACTTAGCCTTTTCGGTCAGTGGTATCTGCCAATAACCTTTAGTTAAGTCTATCTTACTAAATATAGGTGCGTTGGATAGACGTGGTAGTAAGTCGTCAATAAGTGGATGTGGTTCGCTGTCAACTATAGTCTTAGCATTTAATTTTCTATAATCAACACATAGTCTGATGTTATTGTCCTTCTTCCGGACAATCACTAATGGAGAAGAGAATGGCGAATTACTAGTCTCAATGATTCCCAGAGACAACATCTGTTCAAGTTCCTTAGTAGTTTTAGCAAGGAAATGTAAAGGAACAGAATAGGGATGTACACGAATAGGTGTATCATCATTGAGAGTAATGTCATGACTGATAGCCGATGTGCGACCCGGGACGTCGGTCAACACATCTGGATAAGATTGTAATAGATTAGCAATCTGTAGACGCTGTTGCGGTGTAACCGTTGAAGAGATGGTTACATCCCGCCAAGATTCAGTAGGTTGAACTACTGGTACCGGTAACGGTAACTGTACCTCAGGAAAAGAAGATTCTTCTTCCTGGATGACAGATAAGTTAGAATAATGACAAGTGGATACTGTGTTGTCATCTAGTTCATGAAAAATTGACTGTAAGTGTTCAGGACGTGTATGAAATTGCTTGAGCATGTTAATATGAAATATCTTTTTGTGTCCCCTGATATCTAAGACGTAATCAACGTCGGAAATTTTATCAATGACTTTGTAAGGACCATTCCAAGATATCAGTAATTTATTGTTATTGTGAGGAAGTAACACATAAGCTTCGTCGCCTGGGAATAATTGGCGTAATCGTCGAGACCTATTTTGTAGAGATCGAGCCTTAGCTTTTGCAGCCTCAGAAGAAGCTGTTGCCAACTGGCAAGACTCAATAATGTTCTTCCGAAGATTAATCACATATTCGTAAGATGACTGAGTGTCCTGAGTCATCTCCTCGTCAATTAATAAGTTTTTTATTAGTCCCATAGGACCTCTTGGGGGAGCACCAAAAACTAATTCAAAGGGAGAGAAGCCAGTTTGTTCATGCGGTACCTCCCGATAAGCAAATAGAACAGCTGGGAGTGCTCTGTCCCAGTCATGAGGGTGCTTAGCAGTAACCTTATGTAGTAGTTGTTTAAGTGTACGGTTAAGTCTTTCAACCGCCCCATTACTCATAGGATGATAAATACTACTTAAATTCCTATCAATGTTCCAAGTTTTCATGACTTCCTTCATGGTGTGTCAGATATAAACTGTGACCCATGGTCTGATAAAAGTTTTCTAGGAAACCCTATTCTAGAAAAGATGAGATGTAGTGCATCAGCTACATCTGTGGTAGTGGTGGTCTTTAATGGGATAGCTTCTGGCCATCGTGTGCACAAATCAATGCACGTAAGGACGAATCTATGTCCTCTGGCCGATGGTAGCAATGGACCAATAATGTCTATTGCCATCTTGTCAAAAGGTCTCACTGAGATATCGCAAGCCTGAATAGGCGCCGTGTGAAAAGCTCCACGTGCTTTCACTTCTTGGCATGTAGTACAGGAACGTACATACTGCGAAATATCTCTTGACACCCCTGGCCAAAAGAATGAAGACAGTACTCGAGATCGTGTTCGAGTATATCCCATATGTCCAGCACAATGTGAGTCATGTGCATGTTGAAGAATGTACCGTCTAAAAGTATACGGGACCATAACTTGTTGTTTCATTTGTGATTTGTCATTAAAACATCTAATCAATATGTCATTTTTAATAACAAAACAATGTTTGTTATTATTACCTGAGGATAGATTGTCAACTTTATCAACCAACTTAAAAAATTTTTTTAAAGATTTATCCTCTTTTTGTTTGGTTGCAAATGTTTCCCTGTCAATAGGTGAATTGACTACAAATTCCTCTTGGTTGTCTGCATCCATTTTATTATCATCAACTTTCTCCATGAGTTGAGTCTGCGCTCTAGTCGTCACGGCGTTTCCAGTGCATAGGTTATGTTTCTCCCATTCTATAATCTCATCTGGAGTACAATCTTTACTGCCGTGTATACGACCGACCATCAAATCAGCTATAGGCTTTTTTAGCATACATACTTTTACGTTCCCTGTGAAGAAAGGAGTGTTAACATGAATAATAGCTGTGGGGTAAAACTCTATTGTTCCACCAAAAGTCATGCAACGGACATATTCCCCCGTTG
The DNA here is from genome assembly GCA_024509875.1 of Oreohelix idahoensis. Taxonomy (NCBI): domain Eukaryota; kingdom Metazoa; phylum Mollusca; class Gastropoda; order Stylommatophora; family Oreohelicidae; genus Oreohelix; species Oreohelix idahoensis. The sequence continues at coordinate 121,100 of JAMPIV010017465.1, forward strand.
CACAGCTAGGATGTACCAGCGACTGTCGTACACCAATCGTTGTGGATCCCGAATCCCTCAACACTGAGACGACGGATCCATTAACTAATCCTCTGTTAAAAATTAATAGGCCTGTTCCATCGTTGACTGCAAGACCTACCTGTGGTATAATATGTCCGCAGTTAAGCACTGTTTCTTTCGCCTTCTGAAAAATAAGATTGCATTGCTGGCAACTATTTGCCACATTATAATTAATAGCAAAACATGCAGCAGAAGACTGTGTTGTATTATTGTCAAGTGGGACCTGAGCTGTAGGGGTAGTATTATTTGTAACTGCCGCCCCTGTATTATGGTTGTAATGAGATGATCCCCGAGAATGAGATCGATTCCGAGTATAATTGTTAAAATTATCTCGTCGCCCTCTATAGTAACTATTATCTCGATGTCTCGAGCCATGATTATTACCATTCCAGTTATTATTATTATTGGGAGTATGTGGTCGATTATAATGAGTGTTATGTTGACCATTGTGGTAGTTTGTTTGAGGTGAATACTTTCTATCTCGTGATCTACCTCTGTTGAACTCATTTTTATTGTTGAAATCATTATTATGTCCCTTCTGAAAGTTAACATTGTGATTTCTTTGGAACCTGCTTCTGTCTACACTGTGATGTCTTTGTTTGTTATTGTGATTGTAGGCCATATTAGACGCCACAGGTAGAGGTTCTCTTAATGAGGAGTTAGAAATGGTTGCATTCGGGTGTGCCGAACAGTAGTTTAAAGAAATTTTTTCTAACTCGTCCATAGTACCTGGTTTACGCTCCTGCAAATATGCAAAAAATGGCTGGCTAACCGAAGATAATACCTTATCCCGCAGTAGTAAATCAACTAATTTGTCGTATGATTTGTTGACTTCTGCCAGTTCAACCCATCTATTAAACGTATTGCGTATATTCGCAATGAATCCTGCAAAATCCTTTGGAGATTCAGGTAAAATTCCCTTAAATTTCAACCTACAGTGTTCCTCGTCCAGGTGAAACCTTCGTAAAAGCAAGGACTTAATAGCACCGTAGTTATTTGCTATTGATGGGTCAGCATTTTGAGAAGCTGTCAATGGTTCTCCAACCAAGAATTCATTTAACTTGAGTACCCATGACTCTTCAGGCAAATGGTTTGTTTTGCAAGTCTGTTCAAAACGTGACAGGAACGATGAAAGGTCGTCCACGTTCAAGTTGAGAGTGGGTAATTTAAAGTTGTAGAAATGTTTAGGTTGGCTGGATGATGATCCATTTTGTGCGTTATTATTCTGGTTTGCATCAGCATTTTGTGCTTGTAATCTTGCTGTCTCCAATTTAATACGCGCCAATTCCATTTCTTGTTGTAAAATAATTTCCTCTCGTTTCAATTTATTCTCTTCTTCCTGTCTGGCGATTGTTCTTTGCTCTTCTCTTTCACGTTGAGCAATCTCTCTCAGTCTATTTTCCTTGTCAATTTGCTTCATCTCACGTTCTGCTTCCTCTTTCTTTAATGCGGCTTTTTTCTCTTCTTCCTCTTTCTTTAATGCAGCTTTTTTCTCTTCTTCTTTTCTTTCATATTTTTCCAGTTCTGATTCAGCAAACTGACGAAGTTCTTGAGATTTATAACCATATTCCCGACCAATTTTAACGAAATGGTCTATAGTAAGCATTTTGACTTTTATCTGTAAGTAATTATTGATAATTACTGATTAAAATAGTCAATAGTAGCTTCAGAGTAATTATTATACTTACTCAACTTAGAAATATTCAATATAAGTAATCACAATAGTATTGAACTTAATGTCTAAGTTCAACTAATAGACAATATTTTGTAACAATATTGTATCTAAATAATACTATATCATAAATAGTTATGATATCTGTTAAATATAATGTAATTATATCACACAATTAATCTCAATATCCAATAATGTTGGGTATAATTCCTAGTAATTATATTGTTCAATGTACTAAGTCACTCTCTTAGTACCAGAAAAGTATATTAAATAATATACAATGGGTCTATTACCTCAAAGGTAGCTATAAGATTATTTTATTTTGTCAATATATATATTATATTATTATGCCCTAGGCATCTATTATAAATTGTAGTGCTACTTTCTTGGACTATCACTGCATAATTATGCAATGTCCCATATTAACCTTAAATATCAGACAAAATTAATTAAATTAAATTACAAGTGTATTATTGCATATAATATCATATTATTAATGTAGTATTAATATATATTATGAGGACAAACAAAACAATGATGCAACTAAGGGGTACAAACAATGTTAAGACGCAAACAAGACATTTTCACAATTAAAAAATGAATTTATGAACTAAATAAAATAAGCGGAAATGTCACAGACCAAATGAAGGGTCAAGGTCTGACCCGAGGTCAACTGAATATTCAAAGTACACACAAAAAAAATGACTGCGAAAAATGATGACGTCACAGGACTCATAACGGACGAAAATTTAACAATCATAAAATAAATGATAGTCAGAGGAGACTGGACGAATAGTAACGAACATGGTACAGAACTGAATAAAATTATTAACTGAGTACGAATAAAATACACCAGTTATCTACTGAACGGTACAACTAACACAAATTGTCAAACGGTAGCAAATTTGGACAGGTCGTCCAATGGCAAACCTCAGTGGGGCTTCCAAAAATGCAATCGTTTAAGTTCCCTAAGAACGACTGAAATCTAGGTGGTCAGCTGTTCGCGACATTCCCCAGAGATTTCAGTTCCCTCCAACCGGCCCACGATTAGTAACAAATACATACGATGGAAAACAAATTTAACATATATACATGAAAATACATAGACATGCCTGATCAAAGCAAAATGGACTCAGCACTGTTATTTATCGACCGACAAAGGTCACACTTAAATGACTTATCTTTTGTGCTCAGTTCGGACTCCTGTCGATGACGGTATGCACCAACGGTGTAGAAGTATGTCTGACTGTTTGCTCTTGATGCATATACAGGGTTTATTCGTTGACTTTGTTATTTTTTTCCTCCGTAGAAACGAGGCTTGCTGCTGTCAACTTGTATGGCATGTACACGAACTTTGGTGACGTAAGTTGTGGTAACTATGCGTCATAGGTCATAATTCAGCACATCATGTGATCGTCCTTCAAATGTAAACAATTGTTAATTTCCGAATTTTTTTTTCGATCCCCAATCAATGGACACCATCTGTTGAAGGCGATCTTCTCTGTTGTTCTGGAACATTCAATTTGACAACAATGTTCCATATAATGTCAATAAAGTGGTTATAAATCCTGGCCATGTTAGTTGAGTTCTTATATGATTTCTTTCAAGATTTTCATCGTGTCAATTGGTGTTGCTTTACGCGAATGCGGGGTGGGGTAGAAAAACGTGTGGGCAAACATTTGAACGTTGCAATTATATTGAACTTGTAATTCCATTGACGTGATAAGTCGGTTCATTGAGTCCATACATTTATTCACAGTGATACATACATGATGATCAATTCCAATAGGGGTAGAGCGTAAGTCCATATAAGTAATGCATAAATTAATCAACAACGTAGACTGCTGGTTATGTGTCAATGTCCGTTATGAGGATACAATGCAGTATTGTCGTCAGAACGTCACAGCTATATGCACGAGCAGATAGACATGGCTACCTGCCGACAGTGAGACTGCGAGTCTGAATATATTCATACGAATTTGACGATTATTCTTCTCCTTCTGAGAATTCTAGTTAAATACTAACCTCCATATATTTCCCTCTCATATTGAGTTCTAGGACTGACCCTGGTCCATCAAAAATACACATATAAATGGCTATATCATGCCATTGAACTGGAAGGTTAGAAAAAAACGCAGCTATTCAGCTTGGCGGTCAAGTAACAAAGGGTCACGTTTCTTAGTTACCGACTGTGTCCTAAACAACGCTATACACGTCATAATCGATCGTGTATGAAGCGTTCAGTAATTGAAACATCTATCGCAATATATTAAATGTCTTAACCTTTACAATTGCACGTCTGGTAACCTTTAGCAGACGGCGTTAATATCATATACCGTAACAGTGAGACGTGATTTGCGTTGGTTATCTATCCGTCCCCTCCCCTCTACAATGTATTTTAGGCAAATACTTCTTTTGAACTTGGAAAAGTGGTACGTTTGTCTCAATGACGAATTTGAAAAATAGGGTACCCTTTTTGGTTCGGCCAAAACGTTATCAATAATACGCTGAAGGCGTAGGCGACGACTACAATTCTCGCCGAAAATTTGTAGTACTTTCCTGTCTTTGACTTTATGCACTATACTGTTATATTCTAATTTAGATATTGTATTTAGAAGTTCACCACATATCTCTCCACTTAGAACAGACTATCATATGTCAGTTCCTACTTCTAAATACACATAGATAAATTTACTACCTATGCCTGGTGACTACTCTTTTGCCTGGAAATATATTCTATGGTAAAACTGGTATGGCTGTAGGAGCAACGACCAACGTAATAATCTAGCATTTTCATACCTTGCTTGTGACAGACACACGAGTGGTTTATGATCTGTTTGGATCTTAAATGATTTACCATAGAGATAAATCTGGAACTTTTTTATAGCCCATATGACAGATAAACATTCTTTTTCACTTGTTGAATATTTTTGTTCTGCTGAGTTCAACTTACGGCTAGCATAAGCTACTGGGGTTAATTCCCCATCAAGTGAATTTGACCTTTGTAATAGAGCTGCACCCAAACCTATATTACTAGCATCCGTTCTCACAATGAATTCTTGACTCAAGTCAGGTAATTTCTAAATAGGCCTGCTTGTGAGCTTTTCCTTCAACTCTTGGTAGGCTAATTCACACTGCACTGACCAAGTAATTCTATCAGGATTTCTTTTGCGCGTTAAATCAGTCAATGGAGCACATATGGAGTTAAAGTTTTTAATATACTTTTGGTAGAAACCACATAATGAGACAAAAGATCGCACATCTTTCTTTGTCTGTGGTCTTGGTGTTCTTTTCAACTTCTCCAGGTTCTTGGGGTCAGGGGTCATGTTTCCCTGATGTACTGTGTGTCCCGAGAATTCCATCTCTTTACATCAAACACAGCATTTCGTCGGTCTAGCTGTCAAATTTGTCTCTCTAAGTCGATTAAACAACATATCCAGAGAGTTAATGTGTTCCTCAAATGTTTCAGTCGCTATGAGAATATCATCCATGAAGTTGGTGATGCATGGATTATTCAGGGGATCCAGTAACTTTCTCATCATCCTCGAAAACACACTCGGTGCATTTTTCAGCCCGAATAGCAACATGTTAAATTCATAATGTCCTTCCGAGGTGCTAAAGGCTAAATAAGGTCTAACCTCCGGCTGTACTGGAATCTGATAGTAACCGTTGCTCAGATCCACTTTAGAGAAATATTTAGCTTTATTCAGCCTGGCAAACAGCTGATTTGTATCAGGTAATGGATCCACCTGACCTTCTGTGACAGCATTCAGTTTCCTGTAATCTATACACAGTCTGCGTTCTCCAGAGGGTTTTCTTAACAGAACCACACTGGAGCTGTAAGGAGATTCACTGTGCGAGATAATTCCTTCTCTCAACAGATAATCTATCTCCTCCTTCAAAGCTTTTTCCTTGGCGAACGAAATCGAATAGGCTCTCATACAGATTGGTGTTGGGTCTATGAGTTTCATATCATACTCTAATAAATTTGTATGCCCCGGTCGGTCCGTTAACACATCTGTATGATCATTCAGAACCTGTGGAACCCTCTCCCTCTGATTTTTCGTTAAGTGCGTACTGATTTTTACCTCTGCAGCGGTCTCACAGGGATGTAAAGGATATTCATGAGAGGTGAGTGGTTCCTTTTTCATTTCCATTGCAACAGACAAGGTCAGTAGGTGTGTCTCCTCCTGGTTTTCTCTACCCAGATATTTTTTCAGGAGATTCACATGATAGATTTTCTCTTTCCCCTTCTTATCTATCTTATAATTTGTTCTAGACACCTTCTCTAGAACTGTATATGGACCTTGCCATCCAATTTGCAATTCATTATGGCTGCCTGGCAGTAGAAGATGCACCTTCTCTCCCACAGCTAATTCTCTGTCCTTCGCTTTCTTATTGTAATAGGCAGCATGCCTTTTCCTGGCTTGTCTCAAATTTTCATTGGCAAGTTTCCAGCCAGTTTTAAGACGAGTGGTCAGCTCGTTCATATATTGATATGATGAGGTAATATTTTCTTCTGCCTTTTCATGGGTCCATGTCCTTAACAAGGCTTCCAATGGACCTTTTATTGGCCTTCCAAATAACAAGGTTGCCGGGGCCATACCGGTTGAACTATGGGGTACCTCCCGATAGGCAAACAGGGCTGCGGGAAGGTATTGGTCCCATGTATCTGGTTTTTCATGTGCCAACTTTCTCAGGATCGACATGAGTGTCCCGTTAAATCTTTCCACTTGGCCATTTCCTTGGGGATGGTACGGGCTACAATGAAAGTGTTTGGCTTGAAAGATCCTGAATACTCCTTCCGTTAGTTTCCCCTTGAACTGAGAGCCATTATCAGTCAAGATTTTGGTTGGGAAAGCCTAACCTGGTGAAGATTGTGAGTAATGCCTCTGCCACATGTTTCGAATCGATTGATGACAGAGCTACCGCCTCTCGTCACATAGAACATGTGTCCACCAGAGTCAGAATGTAACTGTTCCTCCTCTTGGTCCGAGTGAGAGGTCCCACAATGTCCACTGCAACTCTTTCAAAGGGTGTTCCCACTATGGGCATTTCCCCTAAAGTTGCTGGAGCAGTCCAATGTTTTGGAGCTACCCGTTGGCATTCTGGACAGGATTTTACATATCTCTGTATGTCTTCAGTTATCCCTGGCAAGAAATAATGACAAGCTATACGCTGTCCTGTTGCGCTGATCCCCATAAGACCACTGAAGGGAATCGCATGCCCTAGTTCCAACACTTTTGTCCTATATTAAATGGGAAGGACCAGCTGTCCGTGACCATTGGATCCAGTTCCAGCCTTCCTATAAATCAATTTGTTCTTCATATAGAAGTCTCCCTTGCCTGGAGGTGTATGAAATTTGGGCAATTTCTTAAAACAAGGCTTGAGGGTCTTATCCTCTGCCTGTGCCATCCTCATCTCATCTGGATGGGTATTTATGGGATTATCCTCCTCCTTTTTAAACTGTGATCTGGTCTGCACTGTTCCCATGATCACAGGTCTCTTGGGATTCCCCAAGAAGATATATCTACACCCCAATATCAGAGGGTAGATTGGTTCATTTATCACTGCTGCTTTGATGATTCCTTCCACATATCGCGTTTTCACATTTATCCTGGCGATGGGAAGTGTCATGGTCGCTATGTCCTTGGTTGCAGCTTGAATCTCCACTGTTTCTGTGGTGTATTGATCTGCCTGCACCAGGTGAGAACTCACAACTGAATCATAATCTAATCCAGTATCATACAAACACCTTATGGTGACTATATTGCATGTTACATATTCACACACTGGGGGGTGGTAAGGTTCCAGTTGTTCAGTAGGGTTGACCTTTACTCCCTTTCTCCCCATTTCCATTGCAGCGAAATTAAGAGTTTTCCTTCTAAAATTTTCGGTGTTATGGTTTTCCATCCGACAATTTTTACACCACCTCTTTCCTTGGTTAAAAGGTTTTCTTTCATCATATTTCCTTTCATTGAATTGTGGGGTTTTATTTTTATAGTCATTGCGTGGCCTATCAAACTGGTGCTTACCTTTGTTCTGTTCTCTATGGTCAAGCGTATTAAAGTTTTGTGGGGCCTTAAAATTGTCTACCTGTTTCTTTTTATTACCAACTATCTCTGCTTGGGCTGCCTGATACCTCTCAGCGATATTTAGTAACTCACCCAGCCTCTCTGCACCTTGTTCCATGAGAAACTTTCTCAGGTCTGGAGCCATGGACTCTCTTAGCTGCTCAATAAGGATCATTTCCTTAAGATCTTGGGTTTTCCCCAGAGCAGTCCATTTCTCCAAGTAGGTCTCTAACCGTGCAGAGAACTGGTGATAGGTCTCACCCGACAGTAGTTTGGCATTCCTAAATTTTTTCTATAAAATTCTCCGTTCTTTTCAAATCTTAACAAAAGAGCCTGCTTTAACATGTCATAATTGTCTTGGTCATCTCTGCTCATCTTCGCAAAAACTTCATAAGCCGTTCCCCTAAGACCCTGGGATAACTTGAGGCTCCACCTCTCTCTCTCTCTCTCTCTAACCCATATGTAGTAGCCAAAAGCTCAAATCTACTTAAATACCCTTCTATGTCATCATCTTTCTCAACAAAATGGTCTACATGAAAACCCATAGCTGAGGTTTAGGCTCCCTGACTAGCAGTGGCATCTGAGGCAAAGGGGCTGGCACCATTTTCAGGAGCATGGCCTTGAAATTCCAACTCTCTTAGTCGTAGCTCGTGCTCCCTTTGTAACCTCTTCTCCTCCTTTTCTGCTTCCCTCTCTGCAGCTTGTCTCTTTTCTTCTGCTTCTCTTTCTGCAACCAATCTCTTTTCTTCTCTTTCTGCAGCCATTCTCTTTTCTTTTGCTCCCCTTTCAGCAGCCTGTCTCTTTTCTTCTCTTCCTGCAGCCAGTCTCTTTTCTTCTCTTTCTGCAGCCAGTCTCTTTTCTTCGGCCTCCAACTTCTTCTCTTCATGCTGGAGCCTTTTAATCTCTGCCTCCCTATCTGCCTCCAATGCCCAAGCCTCCTTGTCAGCCTCACTCTGCAGCCTCTTAATTTCTTTTTCAGCCTCTAACTTTCTTTCTGCTTCTTTCTCTAATCTTTTATCTTCTCGGGCAATAAATTTGTCCACCTCTGAAGTTACATACTGGACCAGCTCTGGTCCATCCATGCCCATCTCTTTAGCAGTCTGCACAGCGGAAGATCTGAACTTGGCCAAATCAGCCATTCTAACTCAAGCAGGTCTAATAAGGTTCTAAGACAATCTTAAACTTAACTAAAATAAATACAAATATAATTAACTAATTACCACTGGCTGTCACAACCTATCACTGTAAATCTCCTCTTAATTATTTTTATCTTCTTAGGGGGTGTTCCTAACCTCTACTAACACTAGTAATACAATCTTGAATTTATATACTACTGCTAATTTTTTTTTTCTGGAGTTAGTTAATACATGCTGTATGAGATTCCTATTTCAAACATTCATCTATACATGCCAAATTCAAATCCCGGACGAGCCCCCAATATATGTGGTGGGTTTAGATGTTAAGAAGAATGGTGTGCGTATAGTTGTACTTGAGTGAGATCAACTGTGAAGGTCTCTGAGGTAAACAATGGACAACTGTGTTACAGAGTACCTTTCTTGTTACCACCCTACGATCTCACTCTAAGTTAAATTCTTTTTTGACTAGCGTGACTGAAAGCTACATAAAGTGTCTAGGGTATTGTAAGAGTGTTGTTAAAGAATCTCAATACAAAAACATATACAAACATATACTAATTACTATGATAAACTCAACTAACTCTAGCTGTTAAATTTTATATTTAAAAATTCTTTTGTTAAACTTTATTGGTCCTGAGCCTAAAGTTGTTTTGGTTAGGACTACAGTTCAATGAGAATCAATTTAGATGGATAGATATATTTACAAATATATATAAAGATATTTACATACAATAGACAATATGTCCATAGTACATTGTTACAAATTTTCAAGTTGATGGGAGCCGCGCTAGCGTAGTGGTTACAACACCGCTCTGGCGACCGGGTGATACAGGATCAAACCCGGGCGACGGCATTTGAGGATTTTTTCGTCGACCGGGATTTGGACTGGATTAACTCGAGACCTGGCGAGGACATTTGAAGGAGTGTCGTCGACCAGGGACTGGCGGCTCCTGAGCCGACCCAGCTGCAATGGGTACCTCCGAAATCGGCGAGTATTTGCCTGAATGGCGAGGGACACCTGTCTCTGTACAAGAAATAAAGGGATACTCACGTAAAATCAATGTCAGGTTAGACATAAATAATAACCTGAGATTTCGCCTCGAGTATTAGCGGGCGAACGAAAAAAAAAAAAAAAAAAAAAAAAAAAAAAAAAAAAAAAAAAAAAAAAAACTACTGGTACTAGAAGGCAGGTTGGGGATTATCATCATCCCAATGTTCTTTTGTTTCACTAGGATTGTTTATGTTAGTCTTTTGGAGGAACGTTTTTGTCTATACAGGAGATTTTCCTTTAATCGGGATAAGTTTTCCCAGGCCAGATATTGCACTTATCTGGTTCCTGGAATCACAGCAGTTGTATTTGGTTTGGCCAGACACTTCAGTCTCCTCTGGTCTTGAACTTCTTTAATACAAGCAGGTGCCAGAGACTCTTAGAAATCGTGCTGAATTTCTCTATCATCGAGTACCAGCACCAGACAAGTGTCAGCAGGAACCCCTGTCAATACAAGTTATGGTTCTGTCTTAATATCAAACTAATTCCTCCTAATTTACATGTAAACATACATTCAATACAAAAGAACATGGTCAGCTCTCTCTGACAACTCTGCTTCTCCACTTTAGTTTGATGGAACAAATTGTACCAGTTTTCTTTTCTCTTTCCTAATGGATGCTACTCCTCTTTCATTCCTGCAGTAATCTTTTCCATGCAATAAGATAGGTGTAATGTTCCTGTATGACGATCATATAAATAGTTCTGTAGTTTTAAACTTCTTAGATAGTCCCTTATTTGATGGAGCAACATCTAGGCTATGCCTAAGTCTGCTATGGAACCATTTAATTACAATCTTTTTTCCATGGCCTTTTCTTATACACAACCCTTTTTTAATTAAAAGTAAACTAAATCAATCTTACCACATATCAAGGAAATATAAACAAATAACGATGAATTAGGCAATAGAATATGGCACACTTTCATCACTGCCTCTGTTCAGACTGCTTTCTGTTGTTATTTAGTTTAAAACAAAGCACAAGTCTGCTCATCGCTGCTTGTTCCTCAGAATATTTTGAAAAAATGGCAGCGAGCAGCCTACTATTTCGTTAGTAAAAGGCTTTGGCCAATGAGACCAAGCATCTCTTTCATTTGAATGAATCTTTTTTTTTTTTTAAATATATCTCAAACCTCTATGTGTTACTATTACCAACTAGATTTGTATATTTAGGTTAGCCAATAATATTTCGGCTTCCTTCAAATTTCATCCAATCCACTTCAACGTACTATCTTAGCCTTTCTTTCACCTAATTTTTTCCCCCAAAAAATATGCTATTTAATCTAAGCAGACACGACTTGACCTGACACTATCTCCGATTCTCTATGTATTATTACCAATATTTGATTATTTAATGGACTATTTAGATAACTAACAACATATTCTAGTCAGCACGTCTTCAGGTACACGAATATATGATTTTTATGGGGCTAAGTGGCTTGGTTCAAAATTCTATATTTTTTCTATGTTGGTTGTTTATTTTTAAACTACCTCCTGTTCAATTCTTTTCCATGTACTTTCAAGCTAAATACGAGAGTCTCTCGTAATACACGAGAATTACGTCATTCGCAACAAGAGCTAAGCGTGTTTTCATGACCGTAGTGTCCACATTTTCTAACGTTTACATCGTAATTTGAAAACCGCCTAAGGGCAAGGCTAGCAAGTTGGTTTTATTTTTAGAAACAATGTGAGACGTGATTTGCGTTGGTTATCTATCCGTCCCCCTCCCCTCTACAATGTATTTTAGGCAAATACTTCTTTTGAACTTGGAAAAGTGATACGTTTGTCTCAATGACGAGTTTGAAAAATAGGGTACCCTTTTTGGTTCGGCCAAAGCGTTATCAAATAATACGCTGAAGGCGTAGGCGTCGACTATAATTCTCGCCGAAAATTTGTAGTACTATCCTATCTTTGACATTATGCACTATACTGTTATATTCCAATTTAGATATTGTATTTAGAAGTTCACCACAAAAGAATATAACTTAGAGTGAGATCGTAGGGTGGTAACAAGAAAGGTACTCTGTAACACAGTTTCCATTGTTTACCTCAGAGACCTTCACAGTTGATCTCACTCAAGTACAACTATACGCACACCATTCTTCTTAACATCAAAACCCACCACATATATTGGGGTCTCTACGTCCGGGATTTGAATGTGGCACACATAGATGAATGTTTGAAATAGGAATCTCATACAGCATATATTAACTAACTCCAGGAATAAAAATTAGCAGTAGTATATAAATTCAAGATTGTATTACTAGTGTTAGTAGAGGTTAGGAACCCCCCTAAGAAGATAAAAATAATTAAGAGGAAATTTACAGTGATAGGTATTCACAGCCAGTAGTAATTAGTTAATTATAGTTGGTATTTATTTTAGTTAAGTTTAAGATTGTCTTAGAACCTTATTAGACCTGCTTGAGTTAGAATGGCTGATTTAGCCAAGTTCAGATCTGCCGCTCTGCAGACTGCTAAAGAGATGGGCATTAATGGACCAGAGCTGGTCCAGTATGTAACTTCAGAATGTGACAAATTAATTGAACGAGATAGGGAAGACAGGAAGTTAGAAGCAGAAAGAAGGTTAGAGGCTGACAAAGAACTTAAGAGGCTGCAGATTGAGGCTGACAAGTAGGCTAGGGCATTGGAGGCGGATAGGGAGGCAGAGATTAAAAGGCTCCAATTAGAAGAGAAAAAGGCTGAAAGAGAAGCAGAGGAAAGAAGATTAGCTGCAGAAAGAGATGAGAAGAGACAAGCTGCAGAGAGGGAAGCAGAAAAGGAGGAGAAGAGATTACACAGGGAGCATGAGCTACGACTAAGAGAGTTGGAATTTCAAGGCCATGCTCCTGAAAATGGTGCCAGCCCCTTTGCCTCAAATGCCACTGCTAGTCAGGGAGCCTCAACCACAGCTATGGGTTTTCATGTAGACCATTTTGTTGAGAAAGATGATGACATAGAAGGGTATTTAAGTAGATTTGAACTTTTGGCTACTACATATGGGTTAGAGAGAGAGAGGTGGAGCCTAAAGTTATCCCAGGGTCTTAGGGGAACGGCTTATGAAGTTTTTGCCAAGATGAGCAGAGATGACCAAGACAATTATGACATGTTAAAGCAGGCTCTTTTGTTAAGATATGAAAAAAATGGAGAATTTTATAGAGAAAAATTTAGGAATGCCAAACTACTGTCGGGTGAGACCTATCTCCAGTTCTCTGCATGGTTAGAGACCTACTTGGAGAAATGGACTGCTCTGGGGAAAAACCCAAGATCTTAAGGAAATGATCCTTATTGAGCAGCTAAGAGAGTCTATGGCTCCAGACCTGAGAAAGTTTCTCATGGAACAAAGTGCAGAGAGGCTGGGTGAGTTACTCAATGTCGCTGAGAGGTATCAGGCAGCCCAAGCAGAGGTAGTTTGTAATAAAAAGAAACAGGTAGACCATTTTAAGGCACCACAAAACTTTAATAGGTTTGACCATAGAGAACAGAACAAAGGTAAGCACCAGTTTGATAGGCCACGCAATGACTATAAAAATAAAACCCCACAATTCAATGAAAGGAAATATGATGAAAGAAAACCTTTTAACCAAGGAAAGAGGTGGTGTAAAAATTGTCGGATGGAAAACCATATCACCGAAAATTGTAGAAGGAAAACTCCTAATTTCGCTGCAATGAAAATGGGGAGAAAGGGAATAAAGGTCAACGCTACTGAACAACAGGAACCTTACCACCCCCTAGTGTGTGAAGAAGTAACATGCAATGGAGTCACTATAAGGTGTTTGTATGATACTGGATTAGATTATGATTCAGTTGTGAGTTCTCACCTGGTGCAGGCAGATCAATACACCACAGAAACAGTGGAGATTCAAGCTGCAACCAAGGACGTAGCGACAATGACACTTCCCATCGCCAGGATAAATGTGAAAACGCGATATGTGGAAGGAATCATCAAAACAGCAGTGATAAATGAACCAATCTACCCTCTGATATTAGGGTGTAGATATATCTTCTTGGGGAATCCCAAGAGACCTGTGATCATGGCAACAGTGCAGACCAGATCACAGTCTAAAAAGGAGGAGGATAATCCCATAAATACCCATCCAGATGAGATGAGGAAGGCACAGGCAGAGGATAAGACCCTCAAGCCTTGTTTTAAGAAATTGCCCAAATGTCATACACCTCCATGCAAGGGAAACTTTTATATGAAGAACAAATTGATTTATAGGAAGTCTGGAACTAGATCCAATGGTCATGGACAGCTGGTCCTTCCCATTTCATATAGGACAAAAGTGTTGGAACTAGGGCATGCGATTCCCTTCAGTGGTCATATGGGGATCAGCGCAACAGGACAGCGTATAGCTTGTCATTTTTTCTGGCCAGGGATAACTGAAGACATAAAGAGATATGTAAAATCCTGTCCAGAATGCCAATGGAAAGCTCCAAAACATTGGACTGCTCCAGCAACTTTAGGGGAAATGCCCGTAGTGGGAACACCCTTTGAAAGAGTTGCAGTGGACATTGTGGGACCTCTCACTCGGACCAAGAGGAAGAACAGTTACATTCTGACTCTGGTGGACACTTGTTCTATGTGGGGAGAGGCGGTAGCCCTGTCATCAATCGATTCGAAACATGTGGCAGAGGCATTACTCACAATCTTCACCAGGTTAGGCTTTCCCAACCAAATCTTGACTGATAATGGCTCTCAGTTCAAGGGGAAACAAACGGAAGAAGTATTCAGGATCTTTCAAGCCAAACACTTTCATTGTAGCCCGTACCATCCCCAAGGAAATGGCCAAGTGGAAAGATTTAACGGGACACTCATATCGATCCTGAGAAAGTTGGCACATGAAAAACCAGATACATGGGACCAATACCTTCCCGCAGCCCTGTTTGCCTATCGAGTGGTACCCCATAGTTCAACCGGTATGGCCCCGGCAACCTTATTATTTGGAAGGCCAATAAAAGGTCCATTGGAAGCCTTGTTAAGGACATGGACCGATAAAAAGGCAGAAGAAAATATTACCTCATCATATCAATGTGTGAACGAGCTGACCACTCGTATTAAAACTGGCTGGAAACTTGCCAATGAAAATTTGAGACAAGCCAGGAAAAAGCATGCTGCCTATTACAATAAGAAAGCGAAGGACAGAGAATTGGCTGTGGGAGAGAAGTGGCTTCTTCTACTGCCCGGCAGCCAGAATAAATTGCAAATTGGATGGCAAGGTCCATATACAGTTCTAGAGAAGGTGTCTAGAACAAATTATAAGATAGATAAGAAGGGGAAAGAGAAAATCTATCATGTGAATCTCCTGAAAAAATATCTGGATAGAAAAAACCAGGAGACACACCTACTGACCTTGTCTGTTGCAATTGAAATGAAAAAGGAACCACTCACCTCTCATGAATATCCTTTACATCCCTATGAGACCGCTGCAGAGGTAAAAATCAGTACACACTTAACGAAAAATCAGAGGGAGAGGGTTCAACAGGTTCTGAATGATCACACAGATGTGTTAACGGACCGACCGGGGCATACAAATTTATTAGAGTATGATATGAAACTCATAGACCCAACACCAATCTGTATGAGAGCCTATTCGATTCCGTTCGCTAAGGAAAAAGCTTTGAAGGAGGAGATATATTATCTGTTGAGAGAAGGAATTATCTCGCACAGTGAATCTCCTTACAGCTCCAGTGTGGTTCTGTTAAGAAAACCCTCTGGAGAACACAGACTGTGTATAGATTACAGGAAACTGAATGCTGTCACAGAAGGTCAGGTGGATCCATTACCTGATACAAATCAGCTGTTTGCCAGGCTGAATAAAGCTAAATATTTCTCTAAAGTGGATCTGAGCAAAGGCTACTATCAGATTCCAGTAAAGCCGGAGGTTAGACCTTATTTAGCCTTTAGCACCTCGGAAGGACATTATGAATTTAACATGTTGCTATTCGGGCTGAAAAATGCATCAAGTGTGTTTTCGAGGATGATGACAAAATTACTGGATCCCCTGAATAATCCATGCATCACCAACTTCATGGATGATATTCTCATAGCGACTGAAACATTCGAGGAACACATTAACTCTCTGGATATGTTGTTTAATCGACTTAGAGAGACAAATTTGACAGCTAGACCGACGAAATGCTGTGTTGGATGTAAAGAGCTGGAATTCTTGGGACACACAGTACATCAGGGAAACATGACCCCTGACTCCAAGAACCTGGAGAAGTTGAAAAGAACACCAAGACCACAGACAAAGAAAGATGTGCGATCGTTTGTCTCATTATGTGGTTTCTACCAAAAGTATATTAAAAACTTTAACTCCATATGTGCTCCATTGACTGATTTAACGCGCAAAGGAAATCCTGATAGAATTACTTGGTCAGCGCAGTGTGAATTAGCCTACCAAGAGTTGAAGGAAAAGCTCACAAGCAGGCCTATTTAGAAATTACCTGACTTGAGTCAAGAATTCATTGTGAGAACGGATGCTAGTAATATAGGTTTGGGTGCAGCTCTATTACAAAGGTCAACTTCACTTGATGGGGAATTAACCCCAGTTGCTTATGCTAGCCGTAAGTTGAACTCAGCAGAACAAAAATATTCAACAAGTGAAAAAGAATGTTTATCTGTCATATGGGCTATAAAAAAGTTCCAGATTTATCTCTATGGTAAATCATTTAAGATCCAAACAGATCATAAACCACTTGTGTGTCTGGCCCCATCAAGGCATGAAAATGCTAGATTATTACGTTGGTCGTTGCTCCTACAGCCATACTAGTTTACCATAGAATATATTCCAGGCAAAACCAATGTAGGTGCAGATTTTTTAAGCAGACATCCGTACGACGAACATCAGAGTAGTCACCAGGCATAGGTAGTAAATTTATCTATGTGTATTTAGAAGTAGGAGCTGACATATGATAGTCTGTTCTAAGTGGAGAGATATGTGGTGAACTTCTAAATACAATATCTAAATTAGAATATAACAGTATAGTGCATAAAGTCAAGCTAGGATAGTACTACAAATTTTCGGCGAGAATTGTAGTCGTCGCCTACGCCTTCAGCGTATTATTGATAACGCATTGGCAGAACCAAAAAGGGTACCCTATTTTTCAAATTCGTCCTCGAGACAAACGTACCACTTTTCCAAGTTCAATGAAGTATTTGCCTAAAATACATTGTAGAGGGGAGGGGCAAGGATAGATAACCAACGCAAATCACGTCTCACATTGTTTCTAAAAATAAAACCAACTTGCTAGCCTTGCCCTTAGGCGGTTTTCAAATTACGATGTAAACGTTAGAAAATGTGGACACTACGGTCATGAAAACACGCTTAGCTCTTGTTGCGAATGACGTAATTCTCGTGTATTACGAGAGACTCTCGTAATTAGCTTGAAAGTACATGGAAAAAGAATTGAACAGGAGGTAGTTTAAAAATAAACAACTAACATAGAAAAAAAGATAGAATTTTGAACCAAGCCACTTAGCCCCATAAAAATCATATATTCGTGTACCTGAAGACTTGTTGACCAAGAATATGTTGTTAGTTATCTAAATAGTCCATTAAATAATCAAATATTGGTAATAATACATAGAGAATCGGAGATACTGTCAGGTCAAGTCATGTCTGCTTAGATTGGATAGCATATTTTGGGGGGGGGGGGGAAATTAGGTGAAAGAAAGGCTAAGATAGTACGATGAAGTGGATTGGATGAAATTTGAAGGAAGCCGAAATATTATTGGCTAACCTAAATATACACATCTAGTTGGTATTAGTAACACATAGAGGTTTGAGATATTTTTTTAAAAATAAAGTTTCATTCAAGAAAAGAGATGTTTGGTCTCATTGGCCAAAGCCTTTTACTTTAACGAAATAGTAGGCTGCTCGCTGCCATTTTTTCTAAACATTCTGAGGAACAAGCAGCGATGAGCAGACTTGTGCTTTGTTTTAAACTAAATAACAACAGAAAGCAGTCTGAACAGAGGCAGTGATGAAAGTGTGCCATATTCTATTGCCTAATTCATCGTTTCTTGTTTATATTTCCTTGATATGTGGTAAGATTGATTTTATTGACTTTTAATTAAAAAAGGGTTGTGTGAAAAAAAAGAAAAGGCCATGTAAAAGATTGTAATTAAATGGTTCCATAGCAGACTTAGGCATGGCCTAGATGTTGCTCCATCATATAAGGGACTATCTAAGAAGTTTAAAACTACAGGACTATATATATGATGGTCATACAGGAACATTACACCTATCTTATTGCATGGAAAAGATTACTGCAGGAATGACAGAGGCGTAGCATCCATTAGGGAAGAGAAAAGAATACTGGTACGATTTGTTCCATCAAACTAAAGTGGAGAAGCAGGGTTGTCAGAGAGAGCTGACCATGTTCTTTTGTATTGAATGTATGTTTACATGTAAATTAGGAGGAATTAGTTTGATATTAAGACAGAACCATAACTTGCATTGACAGGGGTTCCTGCTGGCACTTGTCTGGTGCTGGTACTCGATGATAGAGAAATTCAGCACTATTTCTAAGAGTCTCTGGTACCTGCTGGTATTAAGGCGTTCAAGACCAGAGGAGACTGAAGTGTTTGGCCAAACCAACTACAACTGCTGTGATTCCAGGATCCAGATAAGTGCAATATCTGGCCTGGGACAACATATCACGACTAAAGAAAAATCTCCTGTATAGACCAAAACGTTCCTCCAAAAGACTAACATAAACAATCCTAGTGAAACAAAAGAACATTGGGATGATGATAATCCCCAACCTGCCTTCTAGTACCAGTAGTAAATAGAGTAATTAACATCAACTGGAAAATTTGTAACAATGTACTATGGACATATTGTCTGTTGTATATAAATATCTTTATATATATTTGTAAATATATCTATCCATCTAAATTGATTCTCATTGAACTGTAGTCCTGACCAAAACAACTTTAGTCTCAGGACCAATAAAGTTTAACAAAAGAATTTTTAAATATAAAATTTAACAGCTGGAGTTAGTTGAGTTTATCATAGTAATTAGTATATGTTTGTATATGTTTTTGTATTGAGATTCTTTAACAACACTCTTACAATACCCTAAACACTTTATGTAGCCTTCAGTCACGCTAGTCAATAAAGAATATAACTAAGAGTGAGATCGTAGGGTGGTAACAAGAAAGGTACTCTGTAACACAGTTGTCCATTGTTTACCTCTGAGACCTTCACAGTTGATCTCACTCAAGTACAACTATACGCACACCATTCTTCTTAACATCAAAACCCACCACAGAAGTGAAACGTTAGAAACTTCACAATACTAGGTTTAGTTATTTTTAATGAGATGGGGTTACTGTCGTAAACTTTAGATAGGTATTTAAGATAGATAGGTCCCATCTGAATAGAACTGAAAAAAAGGGTGGTACTCTCAGTGAGAGATAAGGTAAAGAAATATATTTCAAGAGTGAAAAGGTAGAGTCTGTCCCTGGATTTAGCAGACACTCTAGTCCAGTCTATCTTACGACTGAAATTTGCTTATCAGACAGTATACCTTAATATATATATATTAACATATATATATATATATATATATATATATATATATATATATATATATATATATATATATATATATATATATATATATATATACACACTATTAACCACTCACGTACACACACATACACAGATAAGTGACAACAACTTGACGCACAAATGTGAAACTATATTAATGGAATAGGGATTTCGGACCGAGCTGACCAACACATGTAATTAAGGTTTGTGTTAATTTTATTTATCATAAAGAACTTCACAGCATGTATTATCGAAATAGCAAAATATAAAAATCATACGTTACAGAAAATAATAAAGAAGTAGACCCTTAAGTGCAATTCTCTCTGTTGAGACAAGATCCCGTTAGAAAAAGATATTACCCCCCGAAAAGGTCAAAAGATTAGCACTAAGGTATAGAATTGGACTATACTGTAAAGAATAGAGTTCTTATTGAATATATTTTGGAAATAACAGTATTAGCAAACAGAAAAGAAGAAAAAGCAAAACAGAGTGAGTACAATGCTTATACGATAAAAGAATTATTCATTTATTCTTTCTCTCTTCTCAGACAACCGTGGCCACGTTCATTCGTTCTTACCTAGTGTTAAGGTATGTCCGCCCGTTCTTTTACTTCAGTGTATTAAAAGGTTTTGTATGCAATTGATATATGTATATAAACACGCTTCCAAGTTTTGACTATATAAGTGTTAGATCACTGGCATACAAGAAAAGTGTCACGCGAATGTTTTATTCGTGAGTATGCAAAAACAGCACTGTATCGTCCCATGTATAATTTCTGCAGTGTTCCCTCACAAGAGATAAGGAATTAGTAATATCACAGATAGGCCCCAACAGCTCACAGATAATTAGGTATGAAGCCAATCAGCATTGGTAAAATAAACAACAGTATTTATTGAAAACTCATGATCAATGAGACATGATGAGCCGTCATTAGGTAATGTCGTTCCGTCCATTCGTAACATAGTATTCTACCCATTGACGGTATTACGTTTTTGCATCTTTCTCATAATACATCTTTATACGTATATGTATAAAATATTTCCGTGCTTTCTCACGTAACTTCTGCTTAAATTCTTTTAAACATCATTAGCATGGATTCCTCAAAGTTATTACACACTAGCGACAAGGCAGGATCATTACGAACTCCGATATTTACGGTGTATAGACCTACCCGTCCATAAATGTGTATGCATCAACTTATACACTTAAAACAGTACTCATCCTGTCGTGTATTTCTATTCAATACATGAATAACCATAATCTCTCCACGGGTTTTTCATATCACCCGCAAAACAATGCTGTTCCCGTCTTGTTTATTTCTTGGGTCCATTATTTCTCTACGTCATTGTTTCAACCCACAAAACTCCTACGTCATCGTTTTTTACTGCGTGCATGAATAATGCACCTAAGTGTGCTATTCACACATCTTCAAATATTTTCACCAAACTCAACTCAGCGCTCTTTGATGCGCAACAACAAAATTTTGTAAAAAACCAGACGCAACAATTACCCCCTACTACCGTTAAGAAAAAAGACACAAAGTTTCTTTTTTCTTCAAAGATATACCACTTAAGGTAATAATAAATAAATACCAACATAATACTATCCTAAGTCTCAGTAAGTCTAAGTCAGCTAATGTCTCATAACATTATCAGTCAGTCGTCGATGAGATGAAACGGTGATAAACAAGTCATATAATCTACTGCCTTATGAATAAAATCCTAGTAGGAAGTAATAATATTACTAAAACAAAACAAATTACGGGAAATCAACACCGCCCTCTATTACCTATAAACTAATCAATAATACTAGAACCAAAACTTACATAATATGATTACATCTAATAGGATTACCTACTTGTTACCGCTTTATCCACTTTGCAGTAGCAGTAACCTCTTCTGTATTGACTCCAACTTGACTGTAAACCACCAACTGATAAAGAAAGCTTTATTCCTAGTATTCCATCCAACTGATAAAGTAAGATTATTCCATCACCATTCCATAATTGGTACAGGCTGCTATTCATTCAATCTGTTGCATACAGTTTGTTCATGTGTATTCACCACTGCAGAGGTAACAGTTTCTTCATTGCATACGCTATATAGGCTAATTATTCATGTGTGTACTGCTGTGCTGTTACCGGGTATGATATGTGAAGGGTGTGTAGAAAACAGTCACTCACCCCACGATAGCTCACGTACGAGTCATGGAGGGTTAAACGCCTTGTGACAGTTAAAGAACAGTTTTATTACACCACAACACGGTCACAATAACGTAGACGAAGTACAGCATGTTACACAGGTCATAATAGCATACCAAAAGAAGGATCCACATTATATAATAACAATAATCCATCAAGAAGAACTACTGGCAAACGCAGTGCCAATAGTTATAGGCCTCAAATATATACGACGTCTCAGCGCTCTTTAATTCATGTACATACGACTGCTGACCATTGCAGTACTAGTAAATAATAGGCCTGTAATATTTGACGTCTCAGCGCTCTTTAATTCATCCATAAGACTGCTGGGGAATCGCAGTACTAGTAAATAATAGGCCTTCAATATATATGACGTCTCAGCGCAGTTTAACAGCTTCCTAACAGCTCCACCAAATCGCTGTACTGCAGTTAATCATAATACGGCCGGTCCAAACCTTGGCCTCACAATATAAGTCGACATATCAAGACATATCAAGCAGGCCTGTCTTTATGACGTCTCAACGCAGTTTAATCCACCCAGAAGACTGCTGATAAATAATAGGCCTCACCAATATATGACGTCTCAACGCAGTTTAATCCATCCAGAAGACTGCTGATAAATAATAGGCATCATAATATAAGTCGACACATCAAGCAGTGTCTTTAATCCATCTAGAAGACTGCTGATGAATAATAGGCCTCATAATATAAGTCGACACATCAAGCAGTGTACAGGCTTCCCTCGAAAACACTGGGCTGATTTCTCCAGTCACGCCCAGGACACAAACTCTTCAAAAATGTACATAATCTTTAAACACTGGCCTGTATACTCAAAGGCCCAAGAAACATCTCCTTAACTAATACATCTCATCTGGGATAATCACACATAATATATCTCAGCATAAATGCATGTACACTGGTACACATTGAAAAACACTTTACATCTCTCCAGTGCACTCGCCCAGTACACACTGACACCAAAAAACATTCTCCCCCATTACACCCCAACCAATCACAAAAGCCTGAGGCTAACTTTTCGAGAACTTTCGCTCACAGCTCAAAAATAGCTTAGAACACTTAACTCACGTGGAACTCCGCCACCGTGACAAGCATTCTGAATCTCGAAGATTCGAATGCGATACACTCATATATTTTTTTAAATAAATTAACAGCTAGACAACAGCTGTTCAAGTGGAATAACCACTATAATCTATGGTACATCCGAGACTCATAACGATTACTGCCCTTGCTTAAGTTTGGACTTATCAGTTTACACCACCCCCGGGGAAAAAAATGATAACATCATTTTTTTTGAAAAGATTACTCAGCCAAAAAATAAGTGGGTGATTAAGCTCTAATCAGGAAAATTAATCAACCTGCTAAGTCCAAATACTATATATCATCCAAAAAATATGAGCATTATGAGTAAAGCAGAAAACAAAGCATACAAAATAATCAGCTAAGTCTACCAAAATAATCTGCTTTCAACAAAGTTAAGTCTATTCAGCATAGAATTAACCTAACAATATACATGATTCAAGTATCAGTATAGTAGGATGAATAAGAATACAAATAGTATCAAGTGACATATAAATGCAACCTGAAAGTATAATCCACATATGAACCGCTATCGAATAGTCAGTAGAAGAAATGGACTAAAATGAAGAATAATCAGGACAGACAAAAGAAAAAACACAGGTATGTCTGTAGAGAACGATGGATTAATACATCGTAATAACCATTTGATCAAAAACGTATTATATAAATACATATAATGATGACAAGAAAGTATAGGACACAAAGACAATGTATGTGTATATCTAACAACCACAAAAGAAAGCTGTAGATAAACGAAGCATAATCTAACCTTAACCCCGTTATACAACTTATTCATAAGTAACCATCAACCATCAGACATCATACACAAAAAATAATACCGTTATAAATAAACTCGAACTAACGCACCATCAAACGTTAAGTAATAAAAAAACATCATTACCCCCTCTAGCGCACAGTTAAGCGCAGGGTACCGAAAAAATTTTACAATCTTAGAAAACATTTTCCAAAAAGTAAAAAACAAAAATATTTCATGACGCTAAGTTAAATAAAAATGGTATTTTTTTTTTTTTTTTAGCTTTAACCTAATATTAACATACCAAAATGTAATTAGGCTAACAAAAATGTGTGACATACAAAAATTTTATACCTAAGCAGACACAAAATCAAAACAATCTGCTGGGAACAATGATGCATGTCTAAATTGCAAGAACAAAATAGAATCAAATTATTTTAAGCTCACAGGTGTTATTGTTTCGAAAAAAAAAAAAAAAAAAAACCTCAGAAACCAATGTTTCAGAATATGTTCTCAACTTGCAATACAAAATTAACTCTGATATAATCAAACTATGTTTCCAAAATTATTTTACACAATATAATGGTTACTACATAATGTCTTAGAATGCTAATACATAAATAAACCTGACATCAAAACTAAGGAAGAATTTTAAATTTAGTGAGTACAGAGACTCTCTAAAGACGAGTACTGCACCATGCCTAGCTAATGAGGTTGTGCATAGGGCTGACAAACTCATCATGCATATAAAACAGTCCTAATAATCAACTCTGCAAAAAGACATCAATGTTTGATGTATCAGCTCTCGTAGCGCTAAGCTCACGACAGAGCATAAATGTCAACCATGAATTGACCAAACGAGCATAGTCTTCTGACTAGCGTGCGTAAATACTATAGTCCACTGCTTTTGTCAAAAAGTTACAGAGACAAGTCACTCGCAAATAATATCTTACACCTTACTGCGATAATAATACACACAATATTCGTCATAACACAATAGTGTAAGAATAATATGAAATTAATAGTTGCATCATCAAAACATCGTCGTACATAAAATAAATATGTGCATAAAATAGTGCATAAAAAATGAGGTTACGCATTATCTAATAGAAATTATATGGTATCTTAATACATTTCTATATAATATCCTATATTTATACGATACAATAATATCTATATCTTAAACAATGTTGAACAGGCAATAATTCTAGCCGTGTTGAATAGTCTCATAAACTTTGCTAGATAACCGCATACAATTCAGAGTCAACTTGCTATCCGGTTTCACTTGGTTCCACATGGATACAAGGTGGCATACCTTACTCTCTCTGTTAATGTAACACCGGAACATAGACTTTCATTGCAAAGCTGTCGCTGTGAAAATATACAAATGAAAAAATTCTATTTTAATTCACAGTAAGATTTAACGATGTAAAACGGAAATTAACGTTACATTTACCTAAAACTGTGGCTTGTATGAACATGTAGTTCTTTTACCGATCAACAAGCCTTCCCTTGATACGTGAAAACACCACAGGAGGCTTATGGGGCAGAAAATGATCGTAGCTCAAGGTCGTCGCTATTGGATGCTGAAAAAAATTTGCTACCCTCATAACAGCGAGATACTCTCTCAAAACCACAAGCAGTTGTATTAGAGACTCTATTTCTATTATTATTACCTTGTTTATCAATTACTTTAGGCCTTTGATGAGAAAAGTTAACATAGTTGCCATTATCATTTCTCTTTTGATAAAAATATCTGCCAGATTGTTTTTGTTGTCTTCTAGACTTATTATCGTAAATTGATAATCTTTCATGTAATCATTTTTACCATACTTTTCAAAATCTTCAGAACCAAAATATTTAGATCTGTTAAACTGTTTCTGGTTTCTTGGAGATGACAGATTATAAGTTGCTGAACTCCCTTGGTAATGTTTGAAATCTTTCCTGTCAAGATTGTTTTTCTTCTTTTCTGTGGCAGCGTGCTTAACCTCTGAATCAGTAATAGGAATAATAATAAAATCCTTATGATTACTGACATATTGAGTATTACTTTGGGCACTAGTCCTACTAGTCTCGTCCCTTGTTATGTTCTTATTAGGCTTTCTAACCTCAGATACAAGGTTAGTTTTTTGAACATTGACATGAAATTTATCCTTGTCTTTACTGTGATGTACAGAATCAAGTATCACAGTAGAATTAACCCTGTTGGCCTGTCGCCAGGAACTATTAATATTACCAGCATAGTCACTAGTACGTTGAAAAAAATTATATCTGCCACGCAAGGATTTCCGCTCACCACGTTTGATGTTAGTATTGGCATCGAGTGTCTGTTGCTGACTCGACGTTTTTAAGACGTGTTGATAACCGTCTTTCTGTCTAACTTTTTCAACATTGACAGTAGACAGCATTTTTCTACCTAAAATTATATCAACCAAACCGTCCACTCTTTCCCTTAATTCCGTAATTTCAATATTTTTAAGTGAAATCTGTTCACTTTGTTTCTTAATTACGTCATTAAATGTCAAAACTCTACATCTTTCCTCCGCTAGTGATTTCTCAATCTTAGCTAATTTATCTTCCTCCATTATTAACTCTTCCAATGTCTCTTTTTCATCATTTCCCTTATCTCCTCTTAGTTGCTGTGTTTCAAATTCACTATTCTCAATATTCATTAGCTCCTCAACTCCATTTGGAAATACAGTATACATCTCTTCTTCAATACAAGAATTTACTCTACTCACTAAATCAAGAAGCGTCTCTGTATAAGACCTATCACGGTCAATTGTCTTAGCTTCTAGTTTGCCACACCTCTCTTTCTTTTCCTGAAGTTGCTGCTCGAGATTAATAGTTTTGCCTTGCTCGACTTTCAACTCAGCTTCTAAGTATTCAATCCTGCACAATGCCGAATTTAATGCTTCTTGCCCTCTTTCAAGATCCAAGTTTGATTTATATAAATCACTTTCAAGTTTAGTAACTGTTGCCTGTAATTTGCTCTCTTTAGCAACACTTTCTAAAATCTTTGCCCTTTCCTGAAGCGCACTTTGTTTAATGCCTTCTATCTGCTCTTCATCCCTTAACTTCTCTTTCTGTTCATCAGAAGTATGGTTGTGGATTATTTTGAACATGCTTTGCACTATATGTCCGTGTTCAAGCTCAATATACTGTCGCAAAAACAGACGAAGGTGCCGTAGCAAATTCACCAAATCCTTGGCCATTACCAAATTGCAAACAAACTTAAAGTTATTTTTAGCAAATAACTCCAGGGATGTTGACACATTAATCAAAAGATCATCCATTATCCATTCTCCAAGTCGTGCACCTCTCAATCCCTTATCATCTCTACCTACCATCAATGCAGACTCCAACATAGGCCTTATATCTGTAGGGTACATATCACGATCCATGGTGATCCACTTACCAAGTCCACTGTATATATATATTCACCAGTTATAATTACCACAAGTTTATGTCCCTAAAAATTCGGACAATTACCTTTTCAGCTCACAAAGCTAGATATCCTTTCAAGTAATTGCAAATATAAGTTAATCACTGTATACCATAGTAGCATAAGTTCATGTGCATAGAACCTTTGTAAAAGTATATACCAATATGAGGGATAACTTTATATCAATTTGAGTGATGTCAATATTATGTGAAATAGCCTTAAAAACAGTTAAGCACTAAAGTCTTACAATAAGTTACCAACAACTAACATATTATATAGACAATAGGAATCACGGTTACAAAGACAAGGTACTACAGAACAAACGATAACGTTACTTCACAACTATACATTTACTTGTCCCAAGAGACAACTAGTAATCTAAACTTCGGTAAGGTTTGTAATCTTAAACCGGAATTGTCACAGAATTGACACTTACTAACCAAATCTTAAAGAATGCTTCATAAGTAGACATGAAACATAAAATATTTAACATGAAATATTCATTACAACAAATAGTGCACAATATATATAGGAAGACTTGTTGACACAAGATAAAATGGCACAGTTTTCACAATATAAACCACTTATCTTCAAAAAGGGAAATACGCCCGTCCAAAATGCTGAACATCACAAAGTCTGCTAAGGAAAACAGTTCACCGCATAAGGTCACCGCAGCTTGACACTTCTCACTTCAGGTCCTTTGTCTTCGCTACGGTATGTGTGCTCGTAAACCGCACAGGTAAACAGGAACTGTATTACTGCCAATCATCTACTTGAGGCACCCGTGTAGAATGACTGCACATCAGCTTGAATTCCCTCTGTAACTGTAGGGGTACACAGTCTCTCAATCTCTTTGATAATCCACTTGAAAGGAAGTACTTGACATCTCTTGTTTACTATGATGGTAAACTTCTGTAATTGCGCCACCAAAATACTGGCACAGCTCACTTGACAACTTCAATTCAAAAAGCAGAACTGAATCATGAAGCATATCTTGGCAATGGAAATGTTAGATATATTATATAGTCCTCTATGTAGATGGGTATTAATAAGCTGCACTCCATCAGATATGTTACCGCCTAGTTATGTTAACGTCTGTTTTTGGGGTAAGACTTCTATAGTAGGCATCACACCATGTAAGTTTGAAAACAACCACTATTGCATCCGTAGTTGGTGATGTCATCAATGTAAAGTTTGCTAATGACGATGGATTCTTAAATGCGCCACACAGCATAGAAGAAAGTCCCATAAGGCAGTTGACGCGGGCATCCCGTCCGAAAATTTTGCCCACCCCCGTTTCCCCTAGGATTATTATTGCCGCCACTGTAACAATCAGTATTTGTTGCAAAAAACGATGTTGCATCCACTGTTGCAGGCGAAGTGTACAATTGCTAACGATAGAGCAGTCGAATACCAGGATTGCTATTTATTATATCACGCCACACAGGCCCTTATTATAAATGTCATGAGTTCGATCCAACTTGAACTGGAACAGAAGATAAAACCAGTCTTGGCCACCATGAATGTTACCGCTTTATCCACTTTGCAGTAGCAGTAACCTCTTCTGTATTGACTCCAACTTGACTGTAAACCACCAACTGATAAAGAAAGCTTTATTCCTAGTATTCCTTCCAACTGATAAAGTAGATTGTTCCAATTGATAAATAGCTGTTATTCCATTCCTGTCTGTTTACATAATGTTTGTTCATGTGTATTCACCACTGCAGAGGTAACAGTTTCTTCATTGCATACGCTATATAGGCTAATTATTCATGTGTGTACTGCTGTGCTGTTACCGGGTATGATATGTGAAGGGTGTGTAGAAAACAGTCACTCACCCCACGATAGCTCACGTACGAGTCATGGAGGGTTAAACGCCTTGTGACAGTTAAAGAACAGTTTTATTACACCACAACACGGTCACAATAACGTAGACGAAGTACAGCATGTTACACAGGTCATAATAGCATACCAAAAGAAGGATCCACATTATATAATAACAATAATCCATCAAGAAGAACTACTGGCAAACGCAGTGCCAATAGTTATAGGCCTCAAATATATATGACGTCTCAGCGCTCTTTAATTCATGTACATACGACTGCTGACCATTGCAGTACTAGTAAATAATAGGCCTGTAATATTTGACGTCTCAGCGCTCTTTAATTCATCCATAAGACTGCTGGGGAATCGCAGTACTAGTAAATAATAGGCCTTCAATATATATGACGTCTCAGCGCAGTTTAACAGCTTCCTAACAGCTCCACCAAATCGCTGTACTGCAGTTAATCATAATACGGCCGGTCCAAACCTTGGCCTCACAATATAAGTCGACATATCAAGCACTGTCTTTAATCCATCTAGAAGACTGCTGATAAATAATAGGCCTCACCAATATATGACGTCTCAACGCAGTTTAATCCATCCAGAAGACTGCTGATAAATAATAGGCCTCACCAATATATGACGTCTCAACGCAGTTTAATCCATCTAGAAGACTGCTGATAAATAATAGGCCTCATAATATACATCGACTTTAATCCATCAAGCAGTTGCTTATCTTTAATCCATCTAGAAGACTGCTGATAAATAATAGGCCTCATAATATAAGTCGACACATCAAGCAGTGTACAGGCTTCCCTCGAAACACTGGGCTGATTTCTCCAGTCACGCCCAGGACACAAACTCTTCAAAAATGTACATAATCTTTAAACACTGGCCTGTATACTCAAAGGCCCAAGAAACATCTCCTTAATTAATACATCTCATCTGGGATAATCACACATAATATATCTCAGCATAAATGCATGTACACTGGTACACATTGAAAAAACACTTTACATCTCTCCAGTGCACTCGCCCAGTACACACTGACACCAAAAAACATTCTCCCCCATTACACCCCAGCCAATCACAAAAGCCTCAGGCTAACTTACCTAAAACTTACGCTCACAGCTCAAAAATAGCATAGAACACCTAACTCACGTACAACTCCGCCACCGTGACAAGCAAGTGGGATAATCATTATTCTGAATCTCGAAGATTCGAATGCGATATCACACTCATATTTTTTTTAATAAATTAACAGCCAGACAACAGTACTGTTCAAGTGGGATAATCATCGCTTATAATGCCTAGTCATATTATAGTACACAGTATGTGCACCTTACACCCTAAACACTAAAGTGTGTTCCCGATAAAACCAATAAAATTCAACCAAAGCCTTCTGATCTGATTGTATTACACCCAACAGATACTTCTCTAATTTGGTTACTGCCCAGACCACAGCGAGAAGTTCCTTTTCCAACACCGAATAATTCATTTCCGCCTTGTTTAACTTTCTCGAAATGTAAGTGATTGATATCCATCAAATTGTTGAAGCAACACAGCACCAACGCCCTTGGACGAAGCGTCTGTTCGAAGAGTATAAAGATTATTAAGGCTGGGTAGTTTTAAAATCGGTGGGGATGAAAGCAAATCTTTAATTTTAAGAAAAGCAGCATTGCATTCTGGAGTCCACCTAATTACATTAGGAGCCCCTTTCCTAAGTAGAGTGGACAGAACTGATGTAATTGAAGATAAGTTAGGAATAAATTTACCATAATATTGTACTAGTCCTAACACACTACGGACTTGTTTTTTTGTCCTAGGAATGGAAAGATTTAGAATCTTAGAAACATTCTGCTCCAAAGTTTGAAGATTCCCAAGACCAATCTTATGACCTAGAAAAGTAATCTCAGAGAATCTAATATACACATTAGATGGTCTAGCTTATAACCCAGCAGATCTGAGCGTGGACAATAGAGAGTGTAAATCGTGAAAATATTCTTCCCAAGGGTTGCTAAATAAACAAATATCATCTATGTACGAGATTATATCTTGCCTATGCGAGAAGAGAATTCTCATCATTCTAGTGAACGTAACTGGTGCATTCATCAGTCCAAAACACATAAAATTGAACTGGAACAAACCTCTGGGAGTAGCAAAAGCCGTAAAATGTTTACATCTTTCAGCCAACGGGACCTGCCAATAACCCTTTGACAGATCGAACTTACTGAAATATACTGCATCTGCCAATTTTGGTAAAAGATCATCCAATAATGGTAACGGTTCGGCGTCATAAATTGTGACCTGATTTAATTTTCTGAAATCAATGCAGAGCCGAATGTTATTGTCTGTTTTTCTTATTACAACCATGGGAAAATCAAAATTACTTTGAGAAGAACTGATTATACCTAATTGAAGCATGTCATCTATTTCTTTGTTTACTTTGTCTTGAAAGTGTAATGGTATCGGGTATGGACGCACTCTAATAGCCTTTTCATCATTTAAAATGGTATCAAGCGTGATGACATTTGTTTTACCTGGTATGTCTGTAAGTACATCATGAAATGAATGTAATAATTCGGATACATGTGTTTTGTTCTCAAGTGTAAGATTCGGACAGATCGTCACGTCCTCCCAAGTTTCGGTAGATTGTACCGGTAGACTAGGAAACGTCATTGATACAGCCGAGAAAGAAGATTCTTCTTCCTGAATAACTGATAAAGACGCCCAGCTCGTTGGATTTGAACCTACATTATCAACAGCGTGAAAGACTGCCTGAAGATATTCAGGTCTTGAGTGAAACTCTTTCAACATGTTAATGTGAAAAATCTTTCTTTGTCCCTTAACATCAAGGACATAATCGACATATAAAATACGTGACAGAATCTTGAATAGACCACACCAAGTTATCAGTAGTCAATTCTGTTTGCTCGGTAAAAGCACGAACGCTTCGTCGCCTGGTACAAGAAGACGAAGACGTCTTGAGTGATTCTGTAATATACGAGCTTTTTCTTTAGCTCTCTCTGATGCCTCTGTTGCCAGCTGGCATGAATCCATGATTTTGTTTTCCTAAGATTTACAACATACTCGTAAGACGATTGAGTTTCTTGCGACAAGGAAGTATCAATCAACAAGTCTTTGGTCAAGGACAATGGACCTCTGGGTTGAGCACGTTGAAATGGATTGAAACCTGTATGCTCATTCGGTATTTCACGATATGCAAAAAGTACCGCTGGTAAAACTCGGTCCCACTCTTTAGGAAAATCAATTGTAATCTTTCCTAACATCTGTTTTATTGATCAATTTAGACGCTCCATCATCCCGTTTGAGGCGGCGTGATATACGGAACTCAGTGATCTGTCTTTATGAAACATTGCCATAACCTCAGTCATTGTACCTGACACAAACTGAGAACCTCTGTCCGACAACAGTTTTCTCGGAAATCCGATTCTAGTAAAGATATGAAACAAAGCATCAGCTACGTCATGCGTAGTAATGTTCTTGAGTGGTATAGCCTCTGGCCAACGCGTGCACAAGTCTATACAACTTAGTACATATCTATGACCTCGTGTCGATGCAATCGGTAGTGGACCAATAATGTCAACTGCAATTTTTTCAAATGGACGAACCGGAATATCGGCTGCTTGAATGGGAGCCAAATGACGTTCCCATCTAGACTTCACCACCTAACAAGTAACACAAGAACGGTAAAACATCGCAATGTCTTTCGACTTTCCCGGCCAGAAAAAAAGATGCCAGAATTCTAGATCTAGTAAGAGCGTATCCCATATGACCCGCACAACGGGAGTCGTGAGCATGACTCAAGATATAGGATCTCATTACCTTAGGCACCACGATCTTAGTAGTAATATGAAAAGATTTACTTTCTCTGAATCTTCGCACTAATATGTCATTTACGATAGTACACCATTGTTTGTGAGAAGTATACCATTTGTATCATCACGTTGTACTAAATTAAAAAAATTGTTTAATGAAACATCACGGTTTTGTAAAGTAGAAAAAAACTTCCTTGTTGATGTTGCTGTGTAACACATCATCATTAACTAGTGGTACAACATTATGTTGAGACTGCTCCTGTGCTCGAGTAACCCCAACATTAGCCCTGTGTGCGTGTTCTCGTTCCCAATCATTTATTTGCTCAAGAGTACACTCTTTAAAACCGTAAATGCGACCGAGAACCAAATCACAAACTGGACTCGGCAACAAACATACTTTTATTTGTCCCGTAAAAATGGCGTTGCGATATGAACCACAACAGTTTGAAACTTTTCAGTCCTACCACCAAATGTTATGCACTTAACCCATGTGCCTGTACAACAAGAAGGGTCAACCAAACATGGCATTTCTAAGTCGAAACTCATTCTTATCGTTCAATCTAAATCTACCCTGTCTGTTGTTGACAGTGGCAGCCCCAGCTGACTGCACCGATTCATGCAACTTATTGCTTCTCACATTCAAACCTGGATGAGCAATTGTAAACTGGCGACCAAGAATTTCAACCTCTGACAACGATTTAGGGTTCAGCTCCTGCAAAAACGATAAAAACTTATCGCTTACTGAGGATAATACTTTATCCCGCAGTATTAGATCAGCCAAATCCTCAAAACTGTGATTAATGACTCGAGTTCCACCCATCTATTAAACGCCAAACGAATATCAGATATAAACTGACCAAAATCTTTCCCCGTTTCCGGTAATAACTCCATAAAACGCCTCCTATAACCTTCAGCCGTAAGTTGAAATTTTTTTTAACAAAGTAGCTCTTGCTTCATCATAGTTTTGTTTACCCCTATCTAAAGACCAGACCGCACTTAACGCCTCTCCTGATGAAAAATTCATAAGTTTGCTACACCACATACTTTTATCAATTTTATATTATGTGCATTATAATTGAAATCTTGACAAAAAGAACGCAATATCGTCGATCCCTGGTTTAAACATTGGCAAATTAATTTTAATGTCACCTTTATGACCGTCATTGTGAGTGTGTGATTGACTAGTAGCATTTCCATTTTGCAACTTCTGTCTTTCAATTTCTAATTGCATCATTCTCTCTTCATATTGTCTCCTGTTCTCATTTTCTTCCATCTCCAAGAGTTTAATTCTCTCTTCGCCTTGTCTCCTTTTTTCATTATCTTCCATGATCAACCGTTTCACGTTCCTGGTTAGATAATTCTCTATCTTTTAATTCTAACTGACGTTTCTCTCTTTCCTGCGCCTCTTTATATT
Organism: Oreohelix idahoensis; assembly: GCA_024509875.1. Classification (NCBI taxonomy): domain Eukaryota; kingdom Metazoa; phylum Mollusca; class Gastropoda; order Stylommatophora; family Oreohelicidae; genus Oreohelix; species Oreohelix idahoensis. The sequence continues at coordinate 155,219 of JAMPIV010017465.1, forward strand.
CTGTTTGAGCAAACTCTTGTAATTTGTCTCCTGATAAACAAGAATTTTACCCTGTTTAATAAAGTATTCCGCCGTCGACATTTCAGAATCTGAATTAATATATTTACCTCATCAAATAAACTGTAGTATTCCAATTAATATCTTATATTCGTCACCTTATCGATACTCATTACTGGAGATCGATCATCTTTTATTTAATAAAAATGCAGCTATAAATCAATCAACTAAGAAATTATAAAAGATAATATTACTACTAAAAACATAGAATGAGCAATGAAGAGAATCAATTGCATAGAAATATACACGTTAGCAATGACAATCACCGCACATAAACAATTAAAGAAGAGATAGTATCGTAAAGAACCATGGAGTCAACACAAAAATCTATATCATTCCAGTAGCCCCAAAGAAACGTGCTATAAGCCTTTGCAATTCATCCACCCAAAATCAACCTAGGAAAACACATCAGGATACCTACGATGAAGAACAAGCATCTTACGAGTTAAAGTGACAAAGAAAGGTGCTCACTAATAATAATTAGGATACTGACAACACAATAACAATGTCTACTTATCTGCGGGAATCCCAATACTCCTCGTAAAGCATTCAATCCAACACGGGTTATGAAATTCATACAACTGGATTCAAACAACCACAGTAATTTCCTCTGGTTGAAAGTACTTGTTACCGAATGACGTCAATCACTGTAACATCCGCAGGTACACAGCAGGACTTGAAAATGGAAATCGAAAACTGTAGCATCATCCCCCGGTACAACTATGATACTTCTCTGGTGACTTGAGTATGTACATCACAAGCACGTTGACTTTCCAAGTCAAGGTTACGACTTTGACCTAACGATCGATTGATTGAGCATGCAACAAGTGTAAGTGTTCCAAAATACGTGGCAATCAATTGAGCTCAAAATATCTGAATTTTCTAGAACGGGAAGGTACATTATACTGGCCACCACGTTAAGGTATGTCCGCCCGTTCTTTTACTTCAGTGTATTAAAAGGTTTTGTATGTAATTGATGTATGTATATAAACACTCTTCCAAGATTTGACTATATAAGTGTTAGATTACTGGCATACAAGAAAAGTGTCACGCGAATGTTTTATTCGTGAGTATGCAAAAACAGCACTGTATCGTCCCATGTATAATTTCTGCAGTGTTCCCTCACAAGAGATAAGGAATTAGTAATATCACAGATAGGCCCCAACAGCTCACAGATAATTAGGTATGAAGCCAATCAGCATTGGTAAAATAAACAACAGTATTTATTGAAAAATCATGATCAATGAGACATGATGAGCCGTCATTAGGTAATGTCGTTCCATCCATTCGTAACATGGTATTCTACCCATTGACGGTATTACGTTTTTGCTTCTTTCTCATAATACATCTTTATAAGTATATGTATAAAATATTTTCGTGCTTTCTCACGTAACTTCTGCTTAAATTCTTTTAAACTTCATTAGCATGGATTCCTCAAAGTTATTACACACTAGCGACACGGCAGGATCATTAAGAACTCCGATTTCTACGGTGTATAGAACTACTTCTTCTCTTCTTATTTGATCTTTAGTCGCCGACCGTCAAAGCAGTTAGTGGCCATCACGCCTAGTGGCGTCTTGTAGAGCCACAACAAATTGATTCCACTTTGTTCGGTCGTCGGCCATCCTTCATACAGTACCCCAACTCTGTTGTTTTTGGTCGGACTCTCTTGTTTTCCTTCAGGGGTCCAAAGCATAGCTGTTCTTATGATGGCATCGGGGTCTCTTCTGAGGACACGCCAACCCAGCTCTAGCGTCTGCCAGCTATCATGGTGTGCATGTCCTCTTGCTTGCTCCGAGTAAGCAGATCTTTGTTGGTGATGGTATTCGGCCAAAAGATTCGGTGAATTTTTCTTAGGCATGTTGTGTGAAAAGAGGATAATTTCGACAGTTCCTTCTCTGTAACTCTCCAGCATTCCGCACCATAGAGAAGCACAGAAAGCGCACAGCTCTGATATAATCTTAATTTTGTGCTTGTGCTGTATTGAGAGGACTTCCAGATGTTGTTTAGGCTAAAAAAGGCTGTTCTTGCCTTATTCATTCTGAAGTTGATGTCTTTGCCTGCCCCGCCGTCTGGTGTTACTATGCATCCTAGGTATGTGAAGGTGTCTGTCTGTACCAGTTGCTGATTCCTTACTGATATGGGCTCAGGGTTGCTCACATTGAGCGTCATGATATCTGACTTCTTTAGACTGATGTTCAAGCTCACCTGCTGGCTAAACTTATTAGGTCTATCCGTTTTTTCCTGGATGTGTTGATGTGAATGTGCTAGTAGTGCGATGTCATCTGCATATTCCAGATCTTCCAATGTCGAAAATGTAGTCCATATTATTCCTCTTGGACTGCCCTCTGTTGTCTGGCGCATCACCCAATCTATGACTGTTAATTTCTGTTTATGTCACATTAATTAGTCCAGGTAAGAAAATTAACAGTGCTCACAGTGTCAGTAGCTTGAGATTCCAATACATAAAAGAATGTCAGGTATGTAACCTCTCTCAGTATAAAAATTCATTGTCACACCACAAATGGTCGATAGCCGGGAAATGTTAATGTTTGATTATGTCACCACAACGGGCTGAATGTATATGAACTTGGGAAAAAGAAATTTGGATAGCAGTAGGTCCAGTTACAATTTATTCTTAATATTCTTTGTGTTGGTACTCTGTCTCTTTCTGGGTGCAAAAAAGAGGCCAGACAGGTCCACCTTGAAGACCCGATATTTATATAAGAAAGTTCTTTTTGTACTGTTGGACTTAGATCCGTTATTCTCAGATTCAGGTTTAGGCGTAGGCTTAGACCGCTGGTAGTTTTAGGTTTGTGACCCGTACTAGATATAGGAAGAAAAAGTACAAACATTTAACCACTACACCAATATTCTATCCTAAAATTAACCCGCACAGAATTATAATTTATTATACACTCGGTTATTTAACTATGAATAGAACTACACGTATATAGCTTATCTTATCGTTTTAAAAAAACCCGTGAAATAAGCGCTAGTCATTTATAAAATTACTCATAATGAATTAGAAATAAATATATATTTCGTCAGTACTCATAATGAATAGTGCATTTACTAGTCGATTAAAATATCTCTTGCTGGTTAATAGCAATTAATCAAATCAACGCTACACCCGGAACAATTTAGCAATAAATTATTTTAATTCTGCTAGCCAATTAACACGGTAAATCCTAGTGAAATATATATGACGAACTTTTAAAAATTAAATCACTCAAAATTCTAATATAATATTTACTGTAACATATAAATATAAACTAATCTCCAACGAAAAAAAAAGAAACTCTACTGGTATAATGGATCTAGAATTCGAAGCTAGATGTCTAAAAATTCTGTGGGTACTTGATAAACTGATTTTAAAAGCTGGAGTATATATATTAAATGGTCAGAAAGTCGCTTAGATTTTGGGGAATTCTTCTTTCGAATCCTGAATCAAAGCTAATTTTTACGCTTATGCCGACCGTAGGCGTCTCCAACGAGGAAATCGTCTCTTTGATCTCGTCGTTCCGTAGCTTGATTACGTTCACGAACGAACGGATATGTGGGGGGGTAAACTGGGATTATCTCCCCTTTTCTCAGATTAATTCCCCCTGACCAAAGTAATTACAAAAATACGTCAAGACTTATTGCCCTTGATTTTAAAATTAGACGACTCATTCTCTGATTAACGAAACGTGAATATTAAAAAGCGAAGAGATGTGGGAAACAGGTGGAAGCAAAAACGTGCTGATACACATAAATATATTTTCATACTCTGTCACAGTACGTCCTCGCTTGAAGATATGAAACCATTCATGTCTATATTATGGAAATAGAGTTACCTGTATACGTAGCTTCCGGGTGACCGTTTTCTTCAATCTAAACTTCCTCCTCCTTCGTTGTCCAATTTCCACTCATAAAGTCTGTCTCTACGTTTTCTGTTCCTGGAATGTATCCTACTTTAAAGGAATACACGCTTAGCAATAACGCCCAGCGCATTACCCTCGCATTGAATTCCTTATTCGCACCAAGAAACGCCAGAGGAGCATGATCCGTCTGCACCGTGAATGATACTCCGTACAGATATTCATGGTGCCTTCTTATACCATGAACCAGTGCCAGACATTCCCGTTCTACTGTGGAATAGTTACGTTCTGCTTTATTCAATTTACGACTGCCGTATGCCACGGGGAATAGCCAGTTCGGATCATCGTCGCCTGTCTGAAACAGAGTTGACCCGATGCCTTAATCCGATGCGTCAACCCTTAATATAAATTGTTTGGTAATGTCCGGTAATCGTAAAATTGGATATACAGACAGCTGTTCCTTAAGCGTGACGTAAGCGTCTTCGCACTTTGAATCCCAGATAATTATCCCAGGTCGCCCTTCTTTGTAAGGTCAGTAAGGGGTGCAGTCAAACCATTGAAGTTTCTAATAAATTTCTGGTAATAAGCACACAGTGATAGGAACGATCGTGTTTCTCTCTTCGTTCTTGGCTTATTTCCTGCACTTATCTTCTCTACGTTCTTAGCAACTGGCCACATGGAACCGTGAGCAATGGTATGTCCCAGGAAGTCAAGCTTTTAGAAGCCGATTAACCATTTGCTAGGTCTAGCTGTGAGACCAGTTTCCTGTAGTCTCCTGAGGAGCATAGCAACCGTAGCAATATGTTCTTCGTAGGTGTCCGTTGCAACTAGTATAGCTTAGTTTGCTCCGTGACTGGTATTTGATAGTAACCTTTACTCGGGTCAATCTTGGAGAAAATCAGTGCCGTGCTTAGCTTGCTGAACAGCTCAGAAGCGCTCTGTAAAGGCTCCGGCTGGAATTCCGTTACAGTGTTTAGTAGACGGTGATCGATACACAGACGAACTTCCTTATTGGGCTTCTGCAACAGCACAACGCTCGCACTATAAGGAGATGTAGACTCACTAATAATTCCTGCTTGACGTAGCTTGACTATCTCTTCACGTAGCGTATCAGCTTTAGCATACGGAATAAGGTAAACTCTGGTTCGAACAGGTATCTCGTTTGTAAGTTTCATCTCAAACTCTACGAGATTTGTTCGCCCAGGTATGTCTGTTAAGACTGTTGTGTGCTGCTTCAGTAGCGCCCTCGTTTCTGTCTGTTGTGCTTCAGAGAGAGTGTCACCGAATTGTACATCTTTAAAAGATTCCGTTTGTTGCAATGGATATTCCATACAACTATCGTCATCTTCATCATCTTCGGTAGCTATGGCGACCACCAGGAGATGTTCGGAGAACGGCACCGGTCTTTCCAAGTATTTCTTTAACATATTTACATGGTAGACCTTCTCCTTTTCTTTAATAGGGATCTGATAGTTTGTTCTCGAGATCTTTTTAAGGACGGTAAACGGCCCTTGCCATCCGATGCGTAGTTTGTTACTTTCGGTTGGCAGTAACAAGAACATTTTCTCCCCTGGTTGTAGTTCTCTCTCTTTCGCTGCTTTATTGTATCGTTTAGCGTGCTTTGCGCGGGCTCGCTTAAGGTTGGTCGCTGCTAGATCCCATCCAAGTTGTAACCTTTCCTTTAATTCCGATACGTATTTGCTGGCTGAGACAACTGTCTCGTCAACCTTCTGGTCTGTCAGGGACCGGAGTAAGGCTTCTAGTGGCCCCTTAATAGGTCTGCCGCATAAAAGAGTAGCGGGGGGAAAACCTGTAGAGGTCTGTGGGGACTCCCTTGCAGGCGAATAAGGCTGCAGGAATGAAAAGGTCCCAATCTTCAGGTTTCTCTTGTCCCAGCTTACGTAACATCATTGTGAGGCTGCCGTTAAAACGTTCCACGAGCCCATTTCTGGCCGGATGGTACGGGCTGGTGTGGATGTGTTTGGCTCTCAAGATCTTAAAGATCTCCCCATTAACAGGTTACGGAATTGGGATCCGTTATCCGTCAAAACTTGTTGAGGGAATCCCAGCCGTGTAAATATCTGCACTAGGGCTTCTGCGACATGCTTGGAATCCGTGCATGTTAGCGGTATAGCTTCGGCCCACATAGTGCATGTGTTGACTAAGGTCAGGATAAACCTGTTCCTTCTTTTAGTCCTTTCCAGGGGTCCTATAATGTCGATTACAACCCGTTCAAATGGTGTCCCCACTATTGGCATTTCACCCATGGGAACTGGGGGCGTCCTATGCTTGGGTGCCACCCGTTGGCACTTGGCGCAGGATTTCACATATCTGATAATATCTGAGTTCATTCCTGGCCACCAATAGTGAGTCGATATTCGCTGATTTGTTCCATATGTCCGCTAAAGGGAAGAGAGTGCCCCATTTCTAAGATTTGGTCTCTGTACTGTGTCGGTACTAGGAGCTGGTTACGCCCTTCTTGAGGGTTGCCCGTTCTACGATAAAGTACGCCATCCTTAGAAAAAATGTCTCCGTTGTGTCTGGGGTCTTTGGCCATGGCGGTTTCCTAAAGCAGGGCTCCAAGGTAGGGTTCTTTTGTTGCGCCTCTTTTAGTTCCTTGGGTAAAAATTTGGCGTCGGCTCCCGTTCCTTCTTGGTTTGCCCTCTTTTGGTTACTGCTGCCACAATTGCCTCTTTCGGTCTCCCTATAAACACATATCTCCCGCCAAGTATGACTGGGTAGATCGGGTCATCCATGATAGCCGGTTTGATCACACCTCTGACAAAATCAGAGTGTATTTCCACCAATGTGATGGGAAGCGTCATGGGTGCATCTCCTTTGAAAACTCCACAAAGTTTGACGGTTTCTTCTGTTTCTTGACCGGGTTTGACCAAGTGTCTTGCTACAATGCAATCAAAGGACAATTCTGTATCAAACAAACAATATGTTGAAGTCCCGTTCAAAATAACAGTACCTCGCGTAGAGGGCCTCTCCCCGTCAGGTTGAAAATCACTGACACTAATTCTTCCTTGCGAGGCTGTTTGCAAGCATCCAATGCGGTTAGGCCCGGTGTGCTTGCCCTGATCAGACGTCCCTGCTTTAGGGGTCATTCCTTTGTCACCCTGTCCTTTCTGGCCGCGCTGCCATGTAGACCGGTTGGGTTGATCAGAATGTTTGTTGTTGATGAGTACTTGTTTTTATAGAATTTAGATTTTTCCGGAGGGGAATTCTGGGGTACAGTTTCTCTGGGGTTATGGTGGTGAGAAGAATGGGAAGACTGTTCTAGATTATTCTTCCGAGAAGGCTCTTCTGTCGGTTTACGTTTATTGGCCGGCAGTTCGGCAAGCGCATTGTGATATCGCTCAGACTTTTCCAAAATGTCTTCCAGCTTTTCTGCGCCCTGTTCAGCCAGAAATCTACGGGTGTCACTTGACAAAGTGTTCTTTATTTGTTCGGTTACAATGAAGTCCTCAAGTCCTTCATAGGTAGAGATAAGCTCTGAAAGCTGCAGGCACTTTGTCAAGTATCCCTTCAGACGCGAAGAGAACTGGTGAAAAGTTTCCGTGCTCTCCTTTCTGCTGTTACGGAACAGTTGCAAAAATTTTCGAGCGTTCATTTCGAAACGCTCAAGCAAAGCCTTCTTCAACATGTCGTAATCGTCTTGGTGGTTGCTTTCCAGTTTTGCGTACGCATCATACGCAGAACCTTTTAAAGCCTGGGAAAGCTTTAAACACCAACTGAATGTCTCTAAATCGTACAGATTTTCCGTTCTCTCATCTTTTTCTAGATATCAGTCTATTTTCTCATTGGGGCTTGGGAAGTATTCTAGGGCAAAAGACATAGCTGTGAGTAGGGGAGAATGAGTGCTGGCTTGATCAGTTAAAGATGAATGGGGAGAAGACGGCTCTCCACTGCTGGAATTAGAGGCAGCCCCACGGCTTTGGACCTCTAGAGCCTTAAAAACCAATTCGTGCTGTCTCTCCTTCTTTTTTTCCTCATGCTGTCTCTCCTTCTCTCTTTTCTCATGCTGTCTCTCCTTCTCTCTTTCGTTTCTGCCTCAATTTTCTTCTGCTCCAGTTGGCGCTCTTCCGCTTCTTTCTTCTCCGCATCATATATGTATATATTCTCTGCTGGAATTAGAGGCAGCCCCACGGCTTTGGACCTCTAGAGCCTTAAAAACCAATTCGTGCTGTCTCTCCTTCTTTTTTTCCTCATGCTGTCTCTCCTTCTCTCTTTTCTCATGCTGTCTCTCCTTCTCTCTTTCGTTTCTGCCTCAATTTTCTTCTGCTCCAGTTGGCGCTCTTCCGCTTCTTTCTTCTCCGCATCATATATGTCAAGTTCTTAGTTGACAAACGTTTTCGCTTCTTTTCCCTGTAATCCCTCTTCCCTTGCTTCCTCTCTTAGCATTTGTCTAAGTTTTGCACGCTCGGCAATTGCAAATAACTGACTGTGACTTATCCGAGAAAGAAAGAAGAAAAAAGGATACACTGGTTCCCTACCAATTACGAGAAAAATACAGATCAAAATATACTGTTATTTAACTGTGATACATCCTCCTTGTTATCAGTTATCTAATCTATCGCTGCTATTATCTGGCAACTAGGCTCCTAATGCAGACGACTACGCCAAATAAGTGGTAGATCAGATTAATCAACTGAAAAAAACTAAGTTACTACTATATATATATATGTGTGTGTGTGTGGTCAGCCAGCCAATAAACAGATCGTTTGTCTAGGGGAATATTATTATTAATGTAACTAAAACTCACGAGACAACCACACTCTTGCTCTATCTAGACTATGAAGAAGATTTAAATATTAGACTTTAGTCAATTATCTAAATAAGGACTAGATCCAAATTTGGAAATCCGTCGTATTGTCTCCTGTTTTAAATTCAATAATCCAACGAACGAGCGCACATTCTGTCGTACTGTAAAAGACAAATCTAAAGATTCGCACCCTTTCAGTGGTACTAGTTGAATATCTAGCTCAAATTCCCGGAAAACGAGCTCTCCATTCTGTCTTAGATTGTATAGGTATTTAAGATAGGTATTTAAGATAGGTCCTGTCTGAATAGCGCAGTGGTCTATGGTTCGATCCCCAGATGAGGCGGAAAATTTTTAGGCCACAAACGGCTCCTGGGTCGACCCAGCCCCGAATTGGTACCAGAGCTACTCTGGGAAGGTTAAGGCGGCCGGCGTGATGCCGACCACATCACCCCTCGTGTGCCGACGGTCAAGATAATATGGGCCTAACACCATATTCCCAATATGCCTCAATGGGCGTGTAACGGGTTCCTTTACCTTTACCTGTCTGAATAGAACTGAAAAAAGGGGTGGTACTCAGTGAGAGATAAGGTAAAGAAATAGATTTCACGAGTGAAATTGTGAAAAGGTAGAGTCTGTCCCTGGATTGAGCAGATACTCTAGTCCAGCCTATCATACGACTGAAATTTGTTTATCAGACAGTATACCTTAATATATATATTAACATATACCTTGTATATACACTATTAACCACTCACGTACACACAAACACACACAGATAAGTGACAGCAACTTGACGCACAAACGTGAAACTATATTAATGGAATAGGGATATCGGACCGAGCTGACCAACACATGTAATTAAGGTTTATGTTAATTTTATTTATCATAAAGAACTTCACAACATGTATTATCGAAATAGCAAAATATAAAAAAATCATATGTTACAAAAAAAAATAAAGAAGTAGACCCTTAAGTGCAATTCCCTCTGTTGAGACAAGATCCCGTTAGAAGAAGATATTACCCCCCGAAAAGGTCAAAAGATTGGCACTAAGGTATAGAATTTGACTATATTGTAAAGAATAGAGTTCTTAATGAATATATTCTGGAAATAACAGTATTAGCAAACAGAAAAGAAGAAAACGCAAAACAGATTGAGTACAATGCTTATACGATAAAAGAATTATTCATTTATTCTTTCTCTCTTCTCAGACAACCGTGGCCACGTTCATTCGTTCTTATCTAGTTGTTGATTAACAACGTCTGGAACATAGTTTAATGAGTCACACAGCCAATCCAGTGTTATTTTGGCAAAATAAACCCCAGCTGCTCAAAGACTGACTAAATCCTCTTCTTCGGGGAACGTTTACTTCGTTACTGTTATTAAGATTTCTGTTTATGTTACATTAATTAGTCCAGGTAAGAAAATTAACAGTGCTCACAGTGTCAGTAGCTTGAGATTCCAATACATAAAGGAATGTCAGGTATGTAACTTCTCTCAGTATAAAAACTCCTTGTCACACCACAAATGGTCGATAGCCGGGAAATGTTAATGTTTGATTATGTCGCCACAACGGGCTGAATGTATATGAACTTGGGAAAAAAGAAATTTGGATAGCTATAGGTCCAGTTACAATTTATTTTTAATATTCTTTGTGTTGGTACTCTGTCTCTTTCTGGGTGTAAACAAGAGGCCTTGAAGACCCGGTATGTATATAAGAATGTTCTTTTTGTACTGTTGGACTTAGATCCGTTATTCTCAAATTCAGGTTTAGGCGTAAGCTTAGACCGCTGGTAGTTTTACGTTTGTGACCCGTACTAGATATAGGAAGAAAAAGTACAAACATTTAACCACTACACCAATATTCTATCCTAAAATTAACCCGCGCAGAATTTTAATTTATTATACACTCGGTTATTTAACTATGAATAGAACTACACGTATATAGCTTATCTTATCGTTTAAAAAAAAAACCCGTGAAATAAGCGCTAGTCATTTATAAAATTGCTCATAATGAATTAGAAATAAATATATATTTCGTCAGTACTCGTAATGAATAGTGCATTTACTAGTCGATTAAAATATCTCTTGCTGGTTAATAGCAATTAATTAAATCAACGCTACAGCCGGAACAATTTAGCTATAAATTATTTTAATTCTGCTAGCCAATTAACACGATAAATCCTAGTGAAATATAAATGACGAACTTTTAACAATTAAATCACTCAAAATTCTAGTATAATATTTACCGTAACACAGAAATATAAACTAATCTCCAACGAAAACTAAGAAACTCCACTGGTATAATGGATCTAGAATTCGAAGCTATAGTCCGTTCGGAAATTCGTGCACACAGAAAGCGTCAATTTTCTCCAAAACTGTTTGTTGTATGGGCATGAAAATGTGCATGCAGTCTTAGATTTTCCATGCAGTTATTAATATATTTTTTGCCCTTACAAAACTCATGTCATGTTCGAATTTTTTTCTTTACGTTATATAAAAAACTCTTACTGTCTGGGTTAATTTTTAGTAGTTTTACAGGAAAGTTACAGGATCCGTTCAAAAATATATTTTTTTTGTTTGAATTAGTTAATCGCGACTGTGTACAATAGGTGCGCACTCGTGCGAATATGTATTCACTACACTCATTCAAACCAAAAAAAAAATATTTTTGAACGGATCTTGTAACTTTCCTGTAAAACTAATAAAAATTAACCCAGACAACGGTAAGAGTTTTTTATATAACGTAAAGAAGAAAATTCGAACATGACATGAGTTTTGTAAGGGCAAAAAATATATTAATAAATGCATGGAAAATCTAAGACTGCATGCAAAAATTCACGTCCATACAACAAACAGTTTTGGAGAAAATTGACACTTTCTGTGGGCACGAATTTCCGAACGGACTATAGATGACTGAAAATTCTGTGGGTACTTGATAAACTGATTTTAAAAGCTGGAGTATATATATTAAATGGTCAGAAAGTCGCTATCACTTGCTAGGTTTCGCGCCTTCGCTTAGATTTTGGGGAATTCTTCTTTCGAATCCTGAATCAAAGCTAATTTTACAATTATACCGACCGCAGACGTCTCCAACGAGTAAATCGTCTCTTTGATCTCGTCGTTCCGTAGCTTGATTACGTTCACGAACGAACGGATTGCGGGGGGGGGGAGGGGAACTATGATTATCTCCCCTTTTCTCAGATTAATTCCCCCTGACCAAAGTAATTACAAAAATACGTCAAGATCTATTGCCCTTGATTTTAAAATTAGACGACTCATTCTCTGATTAACGAAACGTGAATATTAAAAGGCAAAGAGAGGTGGGAAACAGGTGGAAGCAAAAACGTGCTACTACATGTAAATATATTTACATACTCTGTCACAGTTACTAGTTTCCCTTCCTAGCTGATTGTGCCTTCCCTCAAGAGCAGAGTTTGGTACTCATTTACAGTTGGTTAGAATGGAGCGTGGCGCAGTCACGCTTCCATCCGGGCACCCAGTAACTGTATCCTGAGAGGAGATCGCTCTAACCGCGTAGTCAACTGGAGGATGCTGTATATACAGCACTATATTATTCATGAGCGTCAGATTGACACTGGTTAGAGCGCTTGTCTCTTGCGGCAAAGGTGCTGTGTTTGATTCACGATATCGACACGCTCGAAGTCTACCCAGCTGTAAATGGGTACCTGACTTTGTGTTAGGGAATGAAGGGAATCTGTCATCCCACCTCTCGATGCTGGACCTAGTACAGTGAAGTCTCTAACACTTCAGTTCCCTAAGAGCAGTATCTCCTATGGGACTACCTATACCTCCTGATGATGTTTCTACGCTTTTTCCTTGAGTTGTTGTTGAGGTTGTTGTGTTGTTCAATAGTTTGACTAAAAACTTCAACAAAAGTTACCAACGTGGAACTGATGACAAGAACCAGACAAGTGCCAGTGAACAAGATATGAGAAGAAGACGATGGCG